>BTHU01000015.1:83148206-83200706 GCA_036184795.1 Tokudaia tokunoshimensis
ATCCACCTGTCTCTGCTTCCTTGGTGCTGAGGTCATATGTGTGCACTGCCATTCCTAGATTCTTTTTTTTAAACATGGACTCTGGGGTAAGAACTCTGAAGTGGAAACTTAAAGGTTCTTTGGGAAGTGGGTTGGATGGTGTTTTGCTGGGGCAAACATGTGAAGAAATGTTTCACTGAAGCAGACACAAGAGAGAGAATGTTCTGTTAAAGCAAGCACGTGAAAGGACACATGATGAAAGATTCTTTGCTAACAACATGCATGTATTGGTCCACCTTACATTGCATAGCTGAGCTGCATTTATTGGAACACCACAGAGAGAAACACACCAAAAAACTTCTGGTGGTGTGCTGCAGTTTGTTGCCGCCTCTGGGGACTTGGGCTGATTGGATGCACATGCCGAGGCAAGACCTGTGCTGAGGCAAGGCCACACGGAGGACACGTGATGTTTGGAGGATATAAATAGGACTCCACAGAGTGATGGAGACAGAGCTTGGCCTGCTGGCATAGCTAGCTGTGTAACTCTTGTGGGTCTCGAGTCTTTGCTGATCTTCACTTCCTTGAGAGAACTTCTGGTGTTCCTGTTGATCCCTCCCGCTGACTAGAGGCCTGGCTGTCTCTGCTGGGTTGTGTTACTGCTGTTGCTAACCCGACTGCAGAATTGGACTGCTGGTGTATCTGTGAGGTGTTTGTGAGTGGATCGAGCTGCCGCTACCTGTTAACCTATGAACTGAACTGCTGATTTCCAGACAACACAGGCGAGAGTTGCTCCAAGGAACCTTTCTAAACAGGTCCACTTCCCCTGTATCCTTTCTTTCCCACTTCCTCTGGTGGATGGTGGGCTATAGGGGAGGCTAAAACATTAAGAACCATCATTAAAAATAGGATTTGTAAAAATTAAAGTTACAGAGCTCAGATCCTCATGCCTGCAAGGCAAACACTTTATTGGAAGGTCATCGTCTCCAGACTCACTGTCTGCTCTTTAACACAGAAGTTTTTGAGCCTCTGACTTGAAGTATGAATTATTGCTTGTTAGGGGCTTAGCTTACTTGCTTGCTTTGATCTCCTCTAGCAAACCGCTACAGACTTTGTGGCTTAAAATAGCGGATATTTATTCTCTCACAGTTCCAGAGGCCATAATGGTGCTGGTGAATGCTTGGAACTTTTTGGAAGCTCTTAAGGAGAGCCTGTGCCATTCCCTTCTCTTGGTTGCTCAGGATAGCCCTTGACTTGTAGAAGTATCACCCAGGCCTGGCCTTCGGGGCTCTCCCTGTGTATACCAGTGTCTCCACAGGGCCTTCCTGTAAGGATCACAGTCATTGAAAGAGACTCACTCTAATTTTAGTATGTTCTTCTAACAGGTACAGCTGCAAATATCTTACTTCCAAATAAGGTCACTTTCTGAGGTTCCAAGTGGACATGGGCTCGTGCGTGAAGCACTTGAACCGACTGCACGAATCCACAAGGCCAGATTAGCCTCTTTAGAGGCTTAGCTAACAGTCCTGTGGGTGAGGGAGTGCTTTCAGCTTCAGCATTGTTAGTTCATGTTGTGTGTGTGTGTGTGGGGGGGAACGTATGGTCTACTCAAGTCCCCTGTGAATTGTGCTTGGGGCTCCCCGGAGTGCAGAAAGGATCTCCTCTGTGAAGACAGTCCTCCTCCATCCACTGAGGTGGCTGGTGTAAGGTACTCACTGCCAAGCCTGGCAACCTGAGTTCTATCCTTGGATCCCATTGCTCCCAGAAGTTGTCTGCTGACTTCCATACATGTAAGGTGGCACATGCACTCTCCCACAGTAAATAAATGTAATCAAAATAATAAAAGACAACAGAACCTATTCTTTTCTACCCTCTTCCCATCTGTCCTGTACAGGGTAATGCAGGAGGGAGCTGTGGTGGCAAGGAATTTTTCTGCAATAGGTTCTTTATAAAATAAAATTATATGTATGCATGGTGTGTGGTGTGTATGTGTATGTGTGAAGGTGTACATGTGTGTATGTGTGTGTGTTGTGTGTGCATGCTGTGTGTGTGTGGTATGTGTGCGTGGTATGTGATGTGTGTTTGTGTGTGTGGGGTGTGTGTGTGTGTGTGTGTCTTGCATATGGAGGTCAGAGAAAACCTTGGGTTTTGCTCCTCAAGTGCCTTTCACCTTGCTTTCTTGAGATGGGGTCTCCTATTAGTATAGAACTTGCCCAGGCTGAGCTGGGGAGGCAAATGAGCGAAGGAACATTTCATTAAAGTGTGCATGTGTGTTCATGTGTGTGTGTGTGTACCTGTGAGTTTGTGCTTGTATGAAGCTCCCACAGAGGCCAAGAGAAGGTGTCTGATCTCCTGTAGAGTTGCAGGTGGGGATGAACCGCCTGATGTGGGTTCCGGGAGCTGAACGCAAGTCTTCTGCAAGAGCAGCAAACACTCTCAAGTGCCGAGACACTGCTCCAGCACCGCAGTTTCTTTCAATATTAGAAAAATTAGAAATATCCATACTTGCACACACCGAGAGATTAAGTGATTTCAAAGGGCCTTCAATATGAATCCCTGTCACCCCAGTTCCTGCTTACAGTTTTAGTTACAGTCCCCTGAGCTAGCCATCCAGGCTCTCACTGGGCCTCTGGCTCAGGAGGGCTCTTGGTCTAATTCTCTGTTACTGTTAGTTTCCAATCACGTTTAAACCAAGGGCCTGGTGTATCTACTTTACTCTGGCCTCTAAAACTGTGTAGCTAGTCTGAGGCAATCAGTGTTGGCAACTTCCTGTTTGAAATGTTCTATGGTACTTGTTGTCTCTAAATAGGGACAAGGGCCGGGGCCAGAGAGTGACATCGATCTCACTACATAACCTTTTCTATTATTATATTTTAAGAAACCATTTGTCAACACTGCCTTTTTGAAACCTTTAAAGACTTTAGGGTGGCTGGAGAGACAGCTCAGTAGTTAAGAGCACTTGCTGCTCTGCAAAGGACCTGGGTTTGGTTCACAGTACCTACGTGGGAGCTCACAACCGATTGCAAATCCAGTGCCAGGGGATCTAACACCCTCTTCTGGCCTCTGCAGGCAGCAGGCATGCACATGTATGTACAGACATACATGTATGTACAGACATACATACAGTCAAAGCACTCATGAAGTAAAAATCAAATGGCATGAACTAAAGAGTCTATGCTGGCTACTTTTATGTCAACCGGACTCAGGTTAGAGTCGTCTGGGAAGAGGAAATCTCAATTAAGAAAAGGATCCCCAGCCAGGCAGTGGTGGTGGATGCCTGTAATCCCAGCACTTGGGAGGCAGAGGCAGGTGGATTTCTGAGTTCGAGGCCAGCCTGGTCTACAGAGTAAGTTCCAGGGGCTATACAGAGAAACCCTGTCTCAAAAAAAAAAAAAAAAAAAAAAAAAGAAAGAAAAGAAAAAAAAAAGGCTCCGCAGAATGGCCTGTGGGCAAGCCTGTGCTACATTTTTTTGATTGATGACAGATGTGAGTGGGCCCAGCTCATCGTGGGTAGGGCCACTCCCAGGCAGGTGATCCTGGTGCTATAAGAAAACTGAGCAAGCCGTTGAGAACAAGCCAGTAAGCAGCACTCCTCCATGGCATCTGCATCCGCTCCTAAATCCAGTTTTCTGCTATACTCAAGTTCCTGTCCTGACTTTCCTCTAACAGACTGAAAGTGTCGGCCAAAATAAACCCTTTCTTCCCCAACTAGCGTTTGGTCATGGTGTTTTATCACAGCAATAGAAACTCTAAGACACCCTTGCTATATCCTTACCCATGAGTAGAACGTGGATTATAAAAACATTCAAGAGTTCTTAATGGTCAGCTATACCCTGGGCCCTATGACAGCATCAGGCATGGGACAGTGAGGGCAAGCAGCAAATGTTTCTACACCAGGAGGTGGGGTCATCAGGTGCTTGGGAGTCCTGAGCATCTGCTGTGTGGAGCAGATGAGGATGTCCGGAGATCCATGGCAGGCAACTACCAGAGAAAGGCAACACCAGGTGGGAAGCCAGGTAGAGTCAAGGCCAGGTTACCCGCCCGAGAGGGAATCACTGTTGGAAGTAGCAGACCTGTTGAACCAGGCTGGGGTGACTGAGGACTGAGTCAGCCTGGGCTTGGGAACAACCAAAGAAGACTTGACCATTAGCATCTTTATAATATAGATGTGAGTGTCCCTGGTACTCAGGGAAGAGGGATAGGACAGAATACAAACCCAGCTAGGTGAGAAAAGGCTTCTCTGCATCTCATCATTCCTGCCTCTGATCACATCCTCCCTCCGCAGCCTTTCCTCTGTCTTCCATATGTATGTACGTGTTCTTATGCTATGTAGGTACAATGACAATGTATAAAACAGATGTAAAATCAACAGCTTTATTTTATAGCTGCTGACTTAGCTATCAGCTGACAAAGCAAACTGAGAGGATGCTTTGTTCTTGACGACTGACAGAAAGGGGACTGGGCTAGCAGCTTATTCTAGCTCCCAAGTGTTTAAATATTCTCTATCTTTGCTTCAAGGATTTTGACTCCTTCTTCTCTGCAAAAGAAGAAAATATTATTTATTCATTCCTTGGTCTGGCTCCACCTCCTGGGTCAAAGGTAAGCTTGGACGCCCTGGGTGGTCTAGCACAGGCTATAATAACAGAAGATAGAAATAGGAAAACATCAATGCTCGTCAGTGATCATCTAAGACATCATGATTTTTATTTTTTGACTTTGAGAATGCTTCATGAATTTACATGTCACCCATCTGCGGGTGCTCTACTTATCTCTATGCCATTTTAATGCATGTGGGTGTGTGCATATGTGCATGTGTGTGTGCATATGTGCATGTGTGTGTGCATATGTGCATGTGTGTGCATGTGTAATGTTTGTGTGTGTGTGCATATACCTGTGAATCTGTGTGCATGAGTGTGTGTGTGTGTGTGTGTGTGTGTGTATGAGTCTGTGTATATGTTGCTTTTGCACTGACATGATTTTTGGTGTTGTTTTTTCGAGACAGGGTTTCTCTGTATAGCCCTGGCTGTCCTGGAACTCACTCTGTAGACAAGGCTGGCCTTGAATTCAGAAATCCACCTGCCTTTGCCTCCCAAGTGCTGGGATTAAAGGCGTGCACCACCAATGCCTGGCAAACACAATGTTACAGTGCAGATGGCTGTGAGCCACCATGTAGGTGCTGGAAATTGAACCCACATTCGCTGTAAGACCACTGAGGGCTCCTAACTACCAGCCATCTTTTCAACTCACCCATGAGATTCTTCTATGTTTTATTTTAGCAAGTATCAATGGACAATATCCAATTATATGTGCAGCTGGAGCTCCACCCTAGTTAGCAGAGATAGACGTTCAATGTTGCATGTTGATAGAGACAATGTTACAGCTCCACATTTGCAACACACTGCTAGAAAGTGGTTATTCCATGTCAACATCTGTGCATCCCGGTGGTTACTGTCCTCAGGGATTCACCTCATGATATCATAACAGATTCAACAGCAGCGCCAACATCAAGACCTCTGTCATGGATTTTTTTCTTAGGAAAATATCTGTTTAATGAATAAGACACAAATGTCATCTCAAGGTTTGGTTTTATTTTGAGTCAGTTTCCACTGTGTAGATCAGGCTGACTTTGAACTCACGATTCTCTACTTGAAGCTGCTCCAGTGCCAGGGGCCATCCCTCTGAGATAATGTGATTTAGTGATTTACAGCCCAAAGTATTTTATTATGACAGGTTTTGATATAATTTCTGTAATGGTGATCAGCATGTAACAAATGTCAAAATATTTAAATAAATGCCAGTCACCTACGAAAGCGACCACCCTACCACATTCAGGTGCTCTGAGTGAAAGGCAAATGCAAGGTTGGATCAGAGGACTTAGAGGAACATGTCAAGAGGACTATTGATTGAAGTAGGGATTTGAGTTTCTAAAGATGTTCTGGAATTCTCCAGTTTGAAACTAGATAAGCAACAAAGACAACAAACAGCACTGAATGTTACATTGTATTTCAGGTCAACAAGAAACAGAAGACAAAGGAGTAGGATGTGGGAAAGGCCAGCTGTCAGACACAAGGGATCTGCTGTGTGCACAGCAGGAGTTCTAGAAAGAGCAAAGGACCTGGGAAGGAAGGGGGTTGATACTGGTGGATGAGTTGCACATCCTCCGTGCAGCCAGTGGGGAGTGTCTGAGAGTCAGACACTAAGAAGAGACCCGGAAAGGTGGACATAAAAAGGCTTGGATTAAGGAAGGAAACCTCTAGGTGGGCCCCACTGTTGTATTGAATAAAATGAGGGCTGAAGATGAGAATAATTCAATTAGTTAAAAGACACAGAAGAGAGTTATGCCCTCGAGAGTTTTCAAGTGTTTTCAACTATTTGGTGTAGGTGACAAAGTCTGAGGATGCGTCTTCCCTTCCCAATGGAGATGTAGCAGGAGAGGCAGAGGGTGCTGCAGAGGTAAGGGCTGGTACTGCCAGTGTCCTCAGAGTGGCTGATGGTCCTGACATTTCTTTCTTTCTTTTTTGTCTACCTATATATCCATGTCTGTCTGTCCGTCTGTCTGTCTGCCTGCCTATCTTCTATCATCTATCTTATCTAACCCATCTTCTGTCTGTTTATCTATCTATCTATCTATCTATCTATCTATCTATCTATCTATCTATCTTTCATCTATCAATAGGATGTGGATCTATCTATATCTATCTATCATCTATATCTACCAATCAATTGATCAGTCTATCTGTCATTCATCAATCATCTATAAGTTCTCCTTCTATCATCTATATAATTTATTATCTATTCTGCATCTATGTATCATCTACCTAACATCATCATCTATCATCTGTCTTTTATCTATCATCCATCCATTCACCTATACACCTACCCAACCATCCATTCATCTATCCATCCATCCACCCACTCACCCCCACTACCCATCCATCTATCCATTTATCCATCACCCATCCATCTATCCTCCCTCCTGCCTGCCCATCCATCCATGCACCAACCCACCCACCCACCCACCCACTTATCCATCATACACCCCTATCCATCATCCACCCAGCCATCCACCCCCACCCCCCATATTCATCCATCTGTCCATCCACCTCCACCCACCCATCCATCTATCCATTCATCCTCCCACCCGCCCACCATCCATCCATCCATCCATCCACCCATTCATCCATCCACCCATCCACCCATCCATGCAGTTTACTTGTTAATCTGTCTACCTTATTCATGTCCATCCATCTATGCACCTGTCATCTTTACTGACCTTAAACTCAACACCCCACACTCAGCACTTATGGCTGCAGCATGCATGTAATCAATCTGTTAGCCATATGGGGGGTTGGGAAGTCTGTGTCAGCATCTAAATGACCTTGTGCAGAGAAGCTCTCTGCTGATGTCACTTATGTGCCACGGTGGGAATGGGAAGCCACAGCAGGCATGGCCTACCCTTTGACTTGGGAGCTTATTGAAAGTCAGTGATGCCGTAAGTTTCTTTTCTAAACAGGGAACAGAGAAGGCTGAAGAAAGCGGAGAAAATGAGGCACAGAAGGAGGACAGTGAAGACACTGGCGAGCTTTCTGAATCCCAAGAGAAGAAGGTGAGTGCTTGCTGTGTTCACGGTAGCCTCTCTGCACCTTTTCCATTACTGAGCTCCTGGAAGGTGCTGGGTTCACAGCTTAGAGAAAGAAGGTGGACACTGAGAGCTTAGCTGTGAGGAACCAGCTATTCATACCTGCTTTCCTGCTGTGGACCGGGTGTGAGAGGGCCAGGCTTGGTGGAGAACACTCAGTACAGGCCTCAGCGACCATCATGTGACCACGGATAAGTCACATTCATGTTCCTGTCAGACAAGGGTCCTTATTCCTTGGTCTTCAATGATGACAAACCCTACATATAACTTCCCATGAGCCTCCTGGGGGGAAAACAGCCAGGGTGTTCACATGTTGTTGAAACAGCAACAGGAACTTGAGGACTGAAGCCCAGCACTGGGAAAGAATCTCACTGAACTCAACATCCAGGGGACCATCAGGTCCCGGGGAGTCTGAGGCATGCGTGGGATCCGATCCTAAAGAGAGTTGCTGTTTGGGGATAGCCAGATGATAAACGATGTGTGTGACCAGAACGATGGGTACAAGGACCACTTGCAGAATTTGGGAATTGGGCTGACAAGGCATAGGGCTGGTGTTGGCTGCCCAGGGGCCTTGAAGGTTGGGGTGAGCTATAGGCCTCAGGCCAAGCCTCTGCATGAGAAAGTGTCAATAGGAATATGAGAGCTTCACAAAATGGTGAACTGTCTCATGCTTCTGTTGGCTTTTATCAAGGTAAAGTTATCTTATGGGAAAGGTCAAAATTATTTTGAGTTGTGTTGGTTTCCAGCAGGTTCCTTCTCATCTGAAAACCAGAAGCCCTGAGGCTTGGTGACACACAGTTGGGGGGTCTCACCACACAAAGTGCCTTTTATAAGGCTAGTGTGGCTGTAGCTCCAAAATGCTTGCAGGCCCAAGACTGGGCTAAAGGCTAGAGACCCAGAGGACACCCCAGTGTTCTTTCCTGCCAGTTCTAGGGCCAGCTGCCCTTTCAGGCCACACTGGCAGGTCTCAATATCGTCATCAGCATTCATGTCTGACACTCGTCACCACTGACACCTGCCCTTGGTACTGTCCAAGTGCCGTGTCAGTGGCCCGAGTCTTGGTTGAGTTCCCAACAGAAAATAGATGTTGTGGCAGGTCTGAGACTTCTTGTTGCCCATGATTGCCCCTGGTGGCGCCATGTGGATAATATGACACTCACTGGTTCCCAACCAGTCTGCACCTGGCTTCCTTAACCTGGACATTACAGTCTTCTTTATAAGTCTAAATGATTATTTTCTAACCATGAAACTCGAGTTCAAGCAGACATTGTCTAATTCTGTGAGCTTATGTTGGAAAGCTTTTTAGATTAATACACGGCACCTCAACCTAAGAAGGACTGGAGGCAGGAGTGACATCTGCTAGACAGGAGTGACATCTGCTAGACAGGAGTGACATCTGCTAGACAGGAGTGACGTCTGCTAGACAGGAGTGACGTCTGCTAGACAGGAGTGACATCATCTGCTAGACAGGAGTGACGTCTGCTAGACAGGAGTGACATCATCTGCTAGACAGGAGTGACATCTGCTAGACAGGAGTGACGTCTGCTAGGCAGGAGTGACGTCTGCTAGGCAGGAGTGACGTCTGCTAGGCAGGAGTGACGTCTGCTAGGCAGGAGTGACGTCTGCTAGGCAGGAGTGATGTCTGCTAGACAGGAGTGACATCATCTGCTAGACAGGAGTGACGTCTGCTAGACAGGAGTGACGTCTGCTAGACAGGAGTGACATCATCTGCTAGACAGGAGTGACGTCTGCTAGACAGGAGTGACGTCTGCTAGACAGGAGTGACGTCTGCTAGACAGGAGTGACATCATCTGCTAGACAGGAGTGACATCTGCTAGACATATTCAGTGCACATTTTATCAGTGGGTTGAACCATCATCACCCCTATGCCCTGCAGAACGTCAGTGACTGGGAGGGAGCCGTGGGAAGGCAGAGTCCTGCCCTGACAGGAAGCCTGCACTCTGAGAGTGAGTGCAGACATCTCCAGGGCCCTTGAAGTTCCTTTTGAGATAATTTCTATAAGAACACTGAGCAGGTGACTGTTTCCATTCAGAACATATGTAGAGGTAAATAATTAATAAGGAGTACCGCCCCGCCAGGCCTCAGCACCAAGTCCCTGCCGGTCTTGCTCAGGGCAGCTCTCACTGTCACTGCTGAGCCAATCTCTTCTAGTTAACTCTCACAACATCCCAGCTGTGTTTCCTCTCCGCCATAGATTCTGTAAACGGTGGGAGTCCCACACTTCTGCCCTGTACCCACTCCTTCCGAGTATCCGGTAAAGCATGACTCTTAAACTTGAATAGTTAACCAAATATATTTATGTATGAGAAACTCCCAATTTCATAATGCCAATTTACAATGATAAACTCTTATCCCAATATTTCTAACCTCTACAAAACACCAGAAATACGTTTGAAACCATCAGGATATCTGTGTCTCCCTCTCGCCTCTGCTTGTGTGGATCCTCTCTCTCTCTCTCTCTCTCTCTCTCTCTCTCTCCACACACACACACACACACACACACACACACACACACCCCTCACTTCCCTTAGCTCCGCCTTCTCTCTCCCCTCCAATCACTGGGCTCTCACTGCCTCAATGTGAATGGATAGAAAATATCTTGCAACATACATATTCCAAGATAAGGAGTGCTCAGTCCCTCCCCTGTTACCTACGGTGACCTAATGTTGAGACCAGCAGTTACTGTGGTAACTACCCCCCCAGCACCATCTTTATATAACACCTCATTTCACTTGGATTTAGGAAAATATAAAACCCTATAGAGTTGATAATCCCATGCTGTATATGATAGATTTTAATTCAATGACATGAGATATTAAGAAGAAAAGGAATATTCTTTGAAAGACAGAGAGAGTAGGTATCAGGCCTCATGTGTTCTTGCTCTCAGCCATTTGCTTGTGTTTATTGAGTTTACATCTTGGCTCCACCAGTGGCAATAAATACGAGACAGATCACACCCCCAGGGAACACACAGGACAGTCAGAAAGAGACACCTCAGTGATGACTGTGGGAACCGGTCTGAGGGCCTGTAACTCAGTCTTCTGGGTTAGGAAGTGTCTTCCCTGCAAACCTTATTTTGAGTGGCTGCTGAAATATAATGACCTCGTGGTATTCAGTTTGGCTGAAGAAGGAGTGAGGTGTTAGGGAGCCGGAGGGATAGGCAGGGGCCAGAAGGCTTTTAGCCATTGTTTTAAATGATAAAGAAGATGTTGCAGGTTTGGGAGGAATGAGATGAAAGAATTATCCTTTAGGAGAGTTATTGGAGAGCAAAGGCCTCTGGGATTCCCAAGGCGTGAGCGCCTTTAGTGTGGGGAACAGAGGGAAGCCCTGGTTCTTAAAGGTTTCTGGGGGGTGGCTTGGAAGGGGAGAAGGTACCATACCACATGACCCAGCCTGTGGTCTGGGAGCCATGAAGGCAGGAAGGGGTTAAATCAGATGCAGGAGGGAGGGACTGCAAGTCCGTGACTAGTGCTGCTCTGGCTCTAACTGAAGAGAGGCAGGCTGTAGGGTGATGGCAAGGCTTTAAGGTCTGTAGACAGCAGCCATGCCAAGGCCAAGGGTTGAATGAGAACAAATGGGGGGGGTATAAAAGAGGAGTTGAGAGGAAAAGGGGGAAATGAAGTCATTATAATCTCAATGTTATTTAAAGAGGATCATCACTGTGTCACATAGAGGTCAGAAGACAACCCCGTGTGGTTGGTTCTCCGTTCCACCATTTTGTGGGGTATGAGGACTGAACTCAGCTTATCTGGCGTGCACAGCAAGGTCTTCATCCACAAAGCTGCCTTGCTGGCCTTCAGGTTTTATGAGCAGGTTTCCAACTGAAGTAAAGGCACACTTAAAGGGATATAAAGGCAGAGGTGACTTTTTGTTTTGTTATTTAACAGCTTAGTTGCGGGGTTGGAGAGATGGCTCAGCAGTTAAGAGCACTGACTGCTCTTCTGAAGGTCCTGAGTTCAAATCCCAGCAACCACATGGTGGCTCACAACCATCCGTAAAAGAGATCTGACGACCTCTTCTGATGCAACTGGAGACAGCTGCAGTGTACTTAGATATAATAATAAATAATCTTTAAAAAAATTAAAAATGAAAAGCTTAGTTGCTTGCATCTCTGAACTGAGTCTTGTTAGGTCACCACGGCTGTGCTGTCTCATGCCGTGAGGATACGTGATGTTCTACTTGTGCAACGAGGTTCTATGCTATTATAGCTCATTTATCTTTAAATTCAACGTAAGTCTTACTCCATTTTTTTTTCTTTGTGGACCTAAGGAAGAAGAGGGAGAAGAGGGAGAAGAGGGAGAGACAACAGAAGAGGTAGGGTCTGCCATCTTTAACGTCTTGTGTGTGTGGTGGTGGGGTGTGTATGTGTATGTGTGTATAGTGTGGTGTGTGTATATTTGTGTGTGCGTGTGTGTATGTGTGTATGCCTCTTGTGTATATATGTATGTGTATATGTATAAGTGTGTGTGCATGTGTGTGTATATGTTTGTTTGTATATGTTTGTGTGTGTGTTTGTTTATGTATATATGTGTATGTATATGTGTGTGTTTATGTGTATGTGTTTGTGTGTATGTGTGCATGTGTGTATGCGTGCATATGTATATGTGTGTATGTGTGTATATATGTTTGTGTGTATGTGTGTATGTGTATGTATGTTTGTATATGTATGTTTGTGTGTGTATGTATGATGTGTATGTGTGTGAATATTTGTATGAGTTTGTGTGTGTGCATGTGTGTATATATATGTTTATGTATGTATGTGTATGTGTGTGTATGTTTGTCTATGTATGTGTATGAATATTTGTGTATGTGTTTGTGTGTGTGTGTGCATGTGGCAACCAGTCATCAATGTCAGATGTCTAGTTTGGTGTGTTGTTCCCATTGTGTCTTTGGTGCTTATGCTCCTCAGTAATGCCATGGCTTTGCATAAACTAGACAGAAGAGGCCACAGAGGGAGGAGCAGAGGGAGAAGCTGAAGAAGAGGAACCTGAGGAAGAGGCAGGAGAAGGGGAAGATTCTTAGGCCTTTCAGGCTGGTGCTTCAACTTTCCCAGGTGGGTCTGTGTGTCCTGTGTGACCTGTCACAGGTGTGTCTCTCCAGCCCAGCTCTGTGCACTGAGGGCTTCAGCGTCTACCATGTCCGTGACTTGGCACTAGGGCATGATGGGAAAGGAATGAAGAAGGGTTAGTGTGTATACACTTCCTCTTTTACATGATATTTTTTTTAAGAGCTGGCACAGAAGCAGCTCCCAGTGTGGTCTGTCCTGATGCCTCTGTTAGCCAGCAAGCTCACATCTCCACAGCACAACTGATTTCATTACTGATGATGCTGACTGTCTGAAAGTCACTGAACGAGCTACTGCTTCATAAAAGACAATTGCTGCTGCTGTACATGTCATCCTAAGACCTGCACAGTCTGTCTCCACTTATTAATATCAAGTGAATGCTTGTGCGGACACACTGAGGACCAGGAACCCCTGTGCGGACACACGGTGGACCAGGAACCCCTGTGCGGACACACGGTGGACCAGGAACCCCTGTGCGGACACACGGTGGACCAGGAACACCTGTGCGGACACACGGTGGACCAGGAACACCTGTGCGGACACACGGTGGACCAGGAACCCCTGTGCGGACACACGGTGGACCAGGAACCCCTGTGCGGACACACGGTGGACCAGGAACCCCTGTGCGGACACACGGTGGACCAGGAACCCCTGTGCGGACACACGGTGGACCAGGAACACCTGTGCGGACACACGGTGGACCAGGAACACCTGTGCGGACACACGGTGGACCAGGAACACCTGTGCGGACACACTGAGGACCAGGAACACCTGTGCGGACACACTGAGGACCAGGAACACCTGTGCGGACACATGGTGGACCAGGAACACCTGTGCGGACACACGGTGGACCAGGAACACCTGTGCGGACACACTGAGGACCAGGAACACCTGTGCGGACACACTGAGGACCAGGAACACCTGTGCGGACACACGGTGGACCAGGAACACCTGTGCGGACACACGGAGGACCAGGAACCCCTGTGCGGACACACGGTGGACCAGGAACACCTGTGCGGACACACGGAGGACCAGGAACACCTGTGCGGACACACTGTGGACCAGGAACACCTGTGCGGACACACGGTGGACCAGGAACCCCTGTGCGGACACACGGTGGACCAGGAACACCTGTGCGGACACACGGTGGACCAGGAACACCTGTGCGGACACACGGTGGACCAGGAACCCCTGTGCGGACACACGGTGGACCAGGAACCCCTGTGCGGACACACGGTGGACCAGGAACCCCTGTGCGGACACACGGTGGACCAGGAACCCCTGTGCGGACACACGGTGGACCAGGAACACCTGTGCGGACACACGGTGGACCAGGAACACCTGTGCGGACACACGGTGGACCAGGAACACCTGTGCGGACACACTGAGGACCAGGAACACCTGTGCGGACACACTGAGGACCAGGAACACCTGTGCGGACACATGGTGGACCAGGAACACCTGTGCGGACACACGGTGGACCAGGAACACCTGTGCGGACACACTGAGGACCAGGAACACCTGTGCGGACACACTGAGGACCAGGAACACCTGTGCGGACACACGGTGGACCAGGAACACCTGTGCGGACACACGGAGGACCAGGAACCCCTGTGCGGACACACGGTGGACCAGGAACACCTGTGCGGACACACGGAGGACCAGGAACACCTGTGCGGACACACTGTGGACCAGGAACACCTGTGCGGACACACGGTGGACCAGGAACACCTGTGCGGACACACGGTGGACCAGGAACACCTGTGCGGACACACTGAGGACCAGGAACACCTGTGCGGACACACGGAGGACCAGGAACACCTGTGCGGACACACGGAGGACCAGGAACACCTGTGCGGACACACGGTGGACCAGGAACACCTGTGCGGACACACTGAGGACCAGGAACCCCTGTGCGGACACACTGAGGACCAGGAACACCTGTGCGGACACACGGTGGACCAGGAACACCTGTGCGGACACACGGTGGACCAGGAACACCTGTGCGGACACACGGTGGACCAGGAACACCTGTGCGGACACACTGAGGACCAGGAACACCTGTGCGGACACACTGAGGACCAGGAACACCTGTGCGGACACACTGAGGACCAGGAACCCCTGTGCGGACACACGGTGGACCAGGAACACCTGTGCGGACACACGGTGGACCAGGAACACCTGTGCGGACACACTGTGGACCAGGAACCCCTGTGCGGACACACGGTGGACCAGGAACACCTGTGCGGACACACGGTGGACCAGGAACACCTGTGCGGACACACGGTGGACCAGGAACACCTGTGCGGACACACGGTGGACCAGGAACACCTGTGCGGACACACGGTGGACCAGGAACACCTGTGCGGACACACGGTGGACCAGGAACACCTGTGCGGACATACTGTGGACCAGGAACACCTGTGCGGACACACGGTGGACCAGGAACACCTGTGCGGACACACGGAGGACCAGGAACACCTGTGCGGACACACTGAGGACCAGGAACACCTGTGCGGACACACGGTGGACCAGGAACACCTGTGCGGACACACGGAGGACCAGGAACACCTGTGCGGACACACGGTGGACCAGGAACCCCTGTGCGGACACACGGTGGACCAGGAACACCTGTGCGGACACACTGAGGACCAGGAACACCTGTGCGGACACACGGAGGACCAGGAACACCTGTGCGGACACACGGTGGACCAGGAACACCTGTGCGGACACACGGTGGACCAGGAACACCTGTGCGGACACACGGTGGACCAGGAACACCTGTGCGGACACACGGAGGACCAGGAACACCTGTGCGGACATACTGTGGACCAGGAACACCTGTGTTGACACACTGTGGACCAGGAACACCTGTGTGGACACACTGTGGACCAGGAACACCTTTGTGGACATACTGTGGACCAGGAACACCTGTGCGGACACACGGTGGACCAGGAACACCTGTGCGGACACACTGAGGACCAGGAACACCTGTGCGGACACACTGAGGACCAGGAACACCTGTGCGGACACACTGAGGACCAGGAACACCTGTGCGGACACACGGTGGACCAGGAACACCTGTGCGGACACACGGTGGACCAGGAACACCTGTGCGGACACACGGTGGACCAGGAACACCTGTGCGGACACACGGTGGACCAGGAACCCCTGTGCGGACACACGGTGGACCAGGAACACCTCTGTGGACACACGGTGGACCAGGAACACCTGTGCGGACATACTGTGGACCAGGAACACCTGTGTTGACACACTGTGGACCAGGAACACCTGTGTGGACACACTGTGGACCAGGAACACCTTTGTGGACATACTGTGGACCAGGAACACTTGTGTGGACACACTGAACTAGGAGACATTTGGAAGATTTTGCTTCCTTGTGGTTTTAAATGTCTGTTGGGGATAAAACAGTAATTATGTAATTCTCTACAGGTAGGTAAGTACCACATGAGCATATTAGTGGGATAATGGAAGTACACAGTAACTGGGAATATGAAGTCTGTGGTGGGATCCTTAGATATCAGAGGCTACGTGAAAACCAGAGATCACTTTGTGCTGTGAAAGCAGCTGGTTTCTTGAGACACGAGGACAACACATTTGCAAACAGGGGTTACTGCTCTCGTCTTTGTGACCCAATCTGGGGCAGTAGGTCTTTTAGGCGTGTCCTTACAGTTTTTCTGCTGTGGCTTTAAAAAAATTGAAGAGTGTTTTAGTCTCTTTCCTGTCGATATCATGCCTGTACTAAAAGACATGAGTCAGACTTCCGGCTACAGCCGTGAGAGCACTTGAGGAGGATGTAACGGGGATAAGTACTTCAGTATACAGTAGGTCATCAGGAAGACCTGTGGTGAGACTTGGTGCCCGACTAGAGAAAAAGTGTCCATTTACAGATGGACAAAGACCTCCTTGGTATTCCGCAGTATTGCTTAAGGAACAGCAATGCTGTGTATCAAAGAAGATGGGAGACAACAGACGAGGTGGGGTCTGCCATCTTGAATGGTTGGTTTAATCAGCTGAGTGATAACATTTGCTGGTGTCACCAGTGCAGCCTTTGCTGCATTCTTCTTTGCACACACACACACGTATATATGTGTGTGTGTATGTATGTGTGTATGTATGTATTTGTATGCATGTGTGTGTGTGTGTGTGTGTGTGTGAACATTTCATCTCAACATTCTCATGGACAAGAAGCCAATATCAAGATGGTTAGTATGTTCTTAAGACATCTTGAAGGTGGTGGGAATGGCTATCACAGTTTGTTATTGGACCACAACAGTACAATCTTCCATTGGTATTACACAGGACTTGATGTCTCCCCCCAAACCCCATGCTTCTTTTACGCTGTTGCTACACCACTACCACCTGGCCACAGACTTCTACTTTGTTCTGTTTTGTTTGTTTTCTTGAGACAGGGTTTCTCTGTGTAGCCCTGGCTGTCCTGGAACTCACTCTGTAGACCAGGCTGGCCTTGAACTCAGAAATCCGCCTACCTCTGCCTCCCGAGTGCTGGGATTAAAGGCAAGCATCACCACCACCACCTGGCCACAGACCTCTATTTTAAGGTCAACTGTCAGATTTTGGTAACAGCTTCACTGCTAAGGAATGAACTGGGACTCATTTGTGAGAATTTTATAAAATTCCATCTGAAGAACTGGGGAGAAATGCAAAAGTGATAGTATTTACCATCAAACTGGAAGCAGAGCAAATTGCCTCAGAGCCAGAGAGCCACAGGGCCATAGGGCCACAGAATCACAGTGTTTCAGGGTCATAAGGCCACAGAGCCACAGAACCACAGCATCACAGAACTACAGAACCACAGCATCACAGAACCACAGAACCACAGAGCCACAGAACCACAGCACCACAGAACCACAGAACCACAGAGCCACAAAACCACAGCACCACAGAACTACAGAACCACAGAACCACAGAGCCACAGAGCCACAGAACCACAGCACCACAGAACCACAGGCCCACAGAGCCACAGAACCACAGAACTACAGAACCACAGGGTCACAGAACCACAGGACCACAGGGCCACAGAGCCACAGAGCCACAGAACCACAGCACCACAGAACTACAGAACCACAGGGCCACAGAGCCACAGAACCACAGAACCACAGGGCCACAGAGCCACAGAACCACAGCACCACAGAACTACAGAGCCACAGAACCACAGGGCCACAGAGCCACAGAACCACAGAACCACAGAACCACAGAACTACAGAACCACAGGGCCACAGAGCCACAGAACCACACCACCACAGAACTACAGAACCACAGAACCACAGGGCCACAGAGCCACAGAACCACAGCACCACAGAACTACAGAATCACAGGGCCACAGAACCACAGAATCACAGGGCCTCAGAGCCACAGAGCCACAGAACTACAGAACCACAGGGTCACAGAACCACAGAACCACAGGGCCACAGAGCCACAGGGCCACAGAGCCCCAGAGCCACAGCACCACAGAACTACAGAACCATAGGGCAACAGAGCCACAGAACCACAGGACCACAGAGCCACAGAACCACAGAACCGTAGGATTATAAGGCCAAAAAACCATAGGGATACAGAACCACAGGATTATAAGGCCAAAGAACCATAGGACTACAGAACCACAGGGCCAAGGGCCACAGAGTCTCATTCTGTCACCCTGGCTGGGCTTGAACTCATAAACTCACAGAGATCCTCCTCCTGCTTCTGCCTCCTCAATGCTGGCTTTAAAGGCATGGTGGCACATGTCTAGCACAGTATTCAGAATTTGAATTCTACCTCCTGAGGCTGGACAGATGGCTCAGCAGTTAAGAGTACTTGCTGTTCTTACCGAGCATTCAAGTTTGGTTCCTACACCTAAACTGCCTGTGACTCAAGCTCCAAGGGATCCAATGCCCTCCTGTGGCATCCATGGGCACCCTCACATACACATGACACATACATGTACACGTGTGCATAAACATACATATTAATAAACAAATAAATAACACTGCTTCCCAATGCACACCACTCAACGCTGCTTTCTTATGGAGACTTGCACTGTTGAAATTATCCCTCAGGGACTTGGTTGAAGATGCAACCACTCTGCCTTCCATTAACAAACAGTTGGGAAGCTATAGAGAGCTTGCCTTTCTTCTGGTGTTTGGTGTATGTTAGATCTGACAGCCAGTACACACCTGGTTCCTTTCTCATGAAGGAAACTTATTTTCTCTTCTTTACTCGGAGCCACAAATGGGAAAGTGCGACCCTGCCTTCCTGGTTTGTGTGTTGGACAGTGAAGATTGCAGTGAGCACTCCGTCTTTATGGTCTTCTCACAATATTTCCTTCCTTTTAGAATATCCGAGCCACGATGCTACATTCAAACTCTCTCTTCTCTATTAACTCAACGAAATACTTGGCTGGAAGCCAGCGACCTTCCCTCAGCACATCTGGGTTCACCGAGGACTTGTGCTCTCCAAAACAGCTAGGTATATGTGGAGCCTTATCTCACGGTGTCAACACGAGGCTGGATGTGAAGACTGCACACATACCCTGCCTGCAATCTTTGGTCTTTGCTTAATGTTTGTTTCCTTTGCTATGCACAAGTAGACCTTCTCGTTAATACTCTGCAAACAGAATCTCGAGACACAGTTTCTCTCTGTGATGCAGTAGAAGGATTTCTTTGTGCACTGCTTGTTTGAGGCTTGGCTTTCAAAACAAAACACTTCCCAGAGAGCAATCATAAATAAAGATCGATAGCAAGACTCTATCTGGTCTTATTGTGTTCCATCCCACCCACCTTTTCCCGGTTCGTCTCTCTGCCTCTTTGTGGCCTTGAACCTACTCTGTCTGTTCAGACTAAGTCCTGTGTACCCTGAGGTAGATGGTTTTTGTGGCACTAATTGGTTCAGGTTTTCAAGCGGCACCGATTGCTGCGCACACCGTGTGGAGCCTGACGGAACCGTGGCACTGACACCCACTCACATAGGGGTGCGGTTAGGACAAAGTGTCTGCAGCTTCATGGTCCTTGTATGATTTTGGCTGCAGGAACCCCTCAGATCCTCTGGCTGCTGACTGATTTGCAGGCTCAGCTGTTGTTCCGGATAGGTTGGATCGCACTCCTCTGCTTACCTGCCCGTGTTACTTTATCAGAGATATTTTCTTCCTTGTGACATTCTGTGGCTCTCCCTTCCCCCTGCCATTCTGTGCAGGGGTGGATGCCTCTGACTCCATGGAGGGGGGGGAAGGTAGGCGTGGGGCAGAAGTGGGGGTAAGGGTGGGGGAGGCAAGGCTCCTTCTTTGCTGTAGTGTCACAGTCACTGTGTTAGTGTCTCATGCTGTGAGGCGAACTTCCTTCAGCTGAGCCGTGTGCTGTTTACAATGTACTATATAGCTGCAGCAGTCACAGGGAACCCGGAAACTCCGGAGAATAGCTCTCTTCTTGTTGCCTTGGTAACAAAAAGAGACATTTTTTGAAGAGAATTAGTCCCTCCCCCAGTCACTGAAGTAGCTTTCCTTTAAAAACATTTCTCTCTCTTCTAAAAGTAAGGTAGGTAAAAGACTGGTGATAGGGAAACTTAGTTGATTAAAAATGAGTACCCCCCCTTTTCACCTGAATTATATTCTTATTTAAAAAGCTAGTAGCAGTTTAAAAAACAACAGATCAATGTCCATCTTGTTGGTGCTTAGGAATGATGATCAGTCCTTCCTTGGCCAAGTAGGAATGAGGTAAACTAGGCTCACTGACAGTCGATCTTTAGTTCATGATTTCTTAAGCAGGAGGTGGAGGCAGGTGGGTCCTGGGGCCTCGGTGACCAGCTTCTGAGGAGCAAGCCTCCTTTCCAGTGAGGAGTCATTTCTTGAGAAGCAAGGCCAGCTCCTGAGGAACGACGGTTGAGGTTGACCTCTCCTTTGTGAGCATGTGCACATGTGCAACCCCCAAAGAACTCGACATTCCATGTTGACAAAAGGACCTCCCCCCCAATGAATTGGCTAATTTTATGGTGATCTGATGAGATAAAGAGCTTGATTGGTCTAAAGAAGGCCTGAGTATTCAAAGTAAGATTTTTTAATTAGATATATTCTTTATTTACATTTCAAATGATTTTCCCTTTCCTGGCTCCCCCCTCCCCCAGAAAATCCCATAAGCCATCTCCCTTCCCCCTGTTCCCCAATCAACCCCCTCCCGCTTCCCTGTCTTGGTATTCCCCTACACTGCAGCATCGAGCCTTTCCAGGACCAAGGGTCTCTCTCTCCTCCCTTTGATGTCCAACAAGGCCATCCTCTGCTGCCTATGCATCTGGAGTCATGGGTAACACTATGTGTATGGTTGATGGTTTTGTCCCTGGGAGCTCTGGGAGTACTGGGTGGTTCATATTGTTGTTCCTCCTATGGCTCTGCAAATCCCTTCAGCTCCTTGGGTCCTTTCTCTAGCTCCCCCATTGGGGACCCTGTGCTCAGTTCAGTGGCTGGCTGAGAATGTCCCCCTCTGTATTTATCATGCACTAGCAGAGCCTCCAGGTGACAGCTATATCCGGCTCCAGTCATCAAGTACTCAAAGTAAGATTTTTAATTAGAAAATCAGTGACACAAAAGCTATTTTTTTTTTAAGCCTGAGTAGTCCTTGCCTCTCTTCCCTGGGGCGGGTCCTCTGCCCCGCTGGTGCAAGAATCTGCCTCACACACACTAAGGACCACTAGGGGGCGACAGAAGACAAACTTCGTGGTCTGGTGCTGTGGGCCTTAGGGCCAGCTGCCTGCTGGTGTAAGGTACTTCAGGATGAGATCATTGAGCAGCCAAGGCGTTTAACAGGGCAGAGAATGGGTAAAACTAAAACCTCCACACAGTGGTGAGCTGATAAGCACCTCACTCACAATGCTCTTATCAGAGATAATGTGCAGGTCTAAAATTAGTATATGTGTACGTATGAATATATTGCATGTAAACACACACATATATAAAATACTGGGTTCCATGGTGAACAGCATTTTCTGCTGTTCTCCCTTATTGTACACACTCTCTCTCATGTCCCCATTCTGCCCTCTGTAAGTTCCCATGTCCTTAAAATCTTTTTTTTCTTTATATGTGTATGGGTGTTTTGCCTTCATGTATGACTGCACCACATTAGTAATACCTGGTCCCCAGGGAGGATAGAGAGGGAGTCAGATCCCCTAGGACTGGAGTTACAGATGCCTTCAAGGCACTATGCCACTATGGGGGCCGGGAATTGATTCTTGGTCCTCTGGAAGGGTTCACTCTGCCAGTGCTCTTGTTGGCATTTAGTCTAGACTCCACCCCACAGTTACCTGGCAACAGCTGGGTGTGCTTGACTCTCTATAAAAGGGGCTGCCTGCCCCCTCCTCACTCTCTTGCTCTCTTCTCTTGCTCCTGCTCCCCATCTCTCCCCATTCCTCTCTCCCTCTCTCCCCACATGCTCATGGCTAGCCTTTACTCCTCTATTCTCATTCTCCCCTTCCCCTCCCCTCCTCCTCCCTCTTCCCTTCCCCCTCCCTTTCCCTCCCCTTCTCCTCTCCTCCCCCTCCCTCTCCCCCTCCCTTCCTCTCTCTCTCTCTGCCTTTCTCTGTCTCTTCTACCTCAACTCCCCTCTCTATGCCCTAAACAAACTCTATTCTATACTATATGTCCTCAGTGTGGCTGGTCCCTCAGGGGGAAGGTATGCCTCAGAATGGGCCACCCGCAGAGACACCCCTTTCCCAAGCACCATACTGTGCCTCCACCAAACATATTCCTGGTTTCTCTATCTTTTTATAAAACGCAACACTTAAGTACTGAGCCATCTCTCCAGTCCCTTCAAAGCTTTAAAACTTTTTTATTTTATTTTATTTCATTTCTTTTGGTTTTTCAAGACAGGTTTACTTATGTGTGCATGCCTGCATTAGCTTAAGTGCACTTTGTGTGTACAGGTGCCCGAGGGGGCAACAAGATGGCGTGGAATCCCTGTAACTGGAGTTCCAGACAGTTGTGAACCATCATGTGGGTAGGAACCAAACCTGGGTCCCCTGTAGGAGCAGCGAGTACTCTTAACTGCTGAGCCTTATGTCCAGCCCAGTTCTTCAAAACTTCAAGGCAGGCAAGAGATCCACGTCCCATGCTTGCTTTCACAGGAGTCCATGCTGACTCCGCCAGCCAGCCCCGCCTGTGTTGACAATTTTCATAAGGAAAATTTCTTGACCTTCCTGGACCCTCGGGGTGGTTCTAAATACCTGAATACCTGTAAAGACAAGTCCTCCCGAGGCCCTGAGTAAGGTGACATGCACTGGCCCATGCTCTGGTGTCCTAGTTGACCTGCTTCTCTTATTTGCATCTGAGTTGCCTGCTGTGGCTGACATCTCTGCCCAGTTACAGAGGGAATGACATTCCTGTCAAAGTTCTAGGTTCTTGGGAGAAGAAGCTGAAACTGCCACCACCTTCTCCACTTTGATTGTCCCTGGGTTCATCCTACTTCTTTAATGCTCAGTTACCAGCTGACAGTTGCCACGGGCTCCTGGTGGCAATTTTTAAGCCATGAAAATTTCTGCTTGGGAATCACTCAAGGAGGTAAGGTGTGTCTAATTCTTGGGGGTATTTTTGGTTGATTTTGTAGCAGGTCAGTTTTCTCTGTGGATCCTTACCAAAATATTTGTCTAGGGACCCTGACAACCCTAACAGGCTAGACTTAGGTACCCATTCACAGCAGCCAATTAGAGACAAAGGGAGGGCTGGAACACTGGCTACTCTTCTATACCACTCAGGTTCAATTACCAGCATCCACCTGGTGCTCGCTGTTGTCTAGCTCCAATCCCAGGCAATCTGACACCCTTCTACGGCCTCCACACGCACTGGGCACACATGTCTGGTGTATAGACGTACAGAAAAAAGATTCTCCTTATCAGCCTGTGAACCCGATATCCTACCAGATTCTCCAGGAGCCCAGATTTCTTGATTCTTTAATGGAGGTTTCCAGACCTGACATATCAAACGGTTCACCCCCTACCCAGGCTGAAGGATCAGAGCTGGCCTGGCTGCTGGCTTCAGGAAGAGCTTATAAGGAAGGTCCCTGACTCAGCTAAATGATCCTGAGCTCCTTGGAGTCCCTGTCATCTGTGGTCTGTCTGTCTGTTCATGGCGTTTACAACTAATCTAATGAGCGTCTTACCTCCAACAATCCGCTTCAGGATCCATCTTGTGCCACTTCACTGACATGAAGTTTAAGCACAGGGTAAGAGGTATGCATAGTGAAACAGTCCTGGCCAAGGTACTGTTCTCCTGCCCCAACTCTAATCTCTCCTACAAGGTGACGGTCTCACAAATTGTTGGAACTATGGGAAATCTCTTATGGTCCAGGTTCCTCCTCTGGTTGGCCCCAGTTTTCAGATTTTTTTTCCCTGGGGAGATCCCAGTTCTGTCAGGGATAATCGTTCAGTAGTCTGACAGCTGAATGAAGGATGCATATCTCGTTGGAACATATGCCAGGTCAGTTATAACTTCTCTGTGAGGAAGCAGGGTCAGAAATCCAGTTCACGTAAGTTTTCACAACTCTCGAAGTTCTGGGAAAGGACGCCAGACTTTTGTGGGTCTCCCTTCCTCAGAGGTCATCAGCCACCTGCCTGCAAAGGGTGAGGGGAACAGGGGTGGTTGTCTAAGAAGGTAAAACATTTTCAATTTTGTTCATGGAGTGGTATTAATAAGAAGCAGTCTTTATTATCTAAAACTAATAGCGGGTATTTACAGGTATGGTAGAGGCAAGGGGGAGGCTGTGTTGAGGTGAGGCCACATCTTCATGGTTTTATTAATTGCTCTTAGATCCTGGAGGAGCCTCTAGGTCCTGGGCTTCCTTTTAATTACAAAAACTGGGTTTTCCAGGGGGCTCCTAGAGGGTCAAATGTGCCCCATATCTAACTAGTGCTTAACTAATTAGTGACTGCAAAATTGTTAATTTCTCCCTGTTTAACGGCCATTGTTCTACCCAGACATAATCTTCTGTGATCATTCTAGGCAGCGAGTAAGGTATTCAACAGTGGCCCTTAGAATTGGGGGCTCTTTTGATCTTGATATTTTTAGTTATCTTTTTTTTTTTTTTTTGTTATTCGAGACAGGGTTTCTCTGTGTAGCCCTGGCTGTCCCGGAACTCGCTCTGTAGACCAGGCTGGCCTCGAACTCAGAAATCCGCCTGCCTCTGCCTCCCAAGTGCTAGGATTAAAGGCGTGCGCCACCACCGCCCGGCCCGGTTATCTTTTTTTTTTTTAAAAGATTTATTTACTTATTATATGTAAGAACACTGTAGCTGTTTTCAGACATATCAGAAGAGGGCATTCAATCTTATTACAGATGGTTGTGAGCCACCATGTGGTTGCTGGGATTTAAACTCAGGACCTCCTGAAGAGCAATTGGTGCTCTTAACCACTGAGCCAACTCTTCAGCTTTTGGTAATCTTCTATCTGAAGGCATCTTCCCTCTTCTCCACTAGCAAGGGCCACATTTAAATCCTCTAAGGTACCTCTGCTCAGCAAATTTGTGACCATGTCTGTAACTACACGCAGTTACTTCGAACGGGTCACCAGGTTACCTGGAAGGAAAGCTGGGGCTAGAAGGATGGGATGGCGAGAGAAACATGAAGCCAAGACTAGATTTCCTGTTCAAGGCTCAAAGTTTAATGGAGGTCTCTCAAATATATATAGGCAGGGGGAAAAGCCTTCCCCCAAAGGCTGGAAACTCACAGAACTGTTTGCTTGCTCCGCAGGTGGCTGGTGCCTCTTAGGAAGCTGCAGGTCCCTGGAGAACAATGGGCTAGAGCTACACCCCAGGTAGGAAGTAGTGACTAGCATCCAAGTCTGAAATTCCCGCTCAAAGGCTGGGGGAACTTCACCTTGGTCTGTCAGGTTTCTGCCAGGTGGCATGGTACCCCAATACAGCTCTCTACATCTCCTCCCTTTTTATTAGCTTTAAGATGAGGAGGTAACAACCAAGTGGATAATCATCCATCAAAGGACGGTGGGCATTAACCAGGGAGTGGAAGATTGACCTGATCTTCCTAAATACTTTATGGTGTCTTTTGTGGAGGAGAGGTTCTAGGCTTCCTTCCTATTGGAATGTCTTTAAACACCAACCTCTATGTAATCAGGTTTGCTTCACAGGCGACTCAGAGGTAGAAAACATGGTCTTCCGCTTATAGTGCTTTGCCTTGCACCTCCTATTGGTACCCATGTTGGCTCATAAGCAGACACACATAGATCTGAGTTCTATGTGGCTCCCGAAAGGAGATCCACATGTATAGGTTTTGATGCCAGAGAGCTGATTTGTTGCCAAATGCCATGTAAGTGTCTTTAACAGACATACCAGTTTTCAATCTAGGTGAGCCTGGGTGGAGACAACCAGTCTGCTTAACAAACAAGGTTAAAGTTAGAAGGGGAACAGGATTAACTTGTCTATAGATGGTCCAAGATATCCAATTCAGTTGCAAATTTTGTTTTTATTCAAACACAAAAGCTAGCCTCTAGGGTGGGGGAGGTAGCTTTGTGAATCAACAGATAAGCTGTTACCTCTCAGAAAGAATGGAGACTGTATTCTAAATTAACTCAGCTGGCTGATGAAGATTATTAGCCATCTTCATAATTGGAATCTCCAATATTGGATTTATTCCTAGACCACACCGTGATCGTGATTGAATCAACTGATCACATTATAGGAAAGGGACGAGTCATTATAACTCCTCCTTTAGATTAATTTTTCTAAATCAGTTTTAACAGTCTCCATGTTCTCTGTCCCACAAGGTCTAAAAGCTTGACGCAAGGCAGTTTATCTAATCTGGGACATAGGCAAGTAAAGTCACCATTGTCAGGGCACTCAGCAAGTCCACAGTCGGCATTATCTTCAGCATGCCAAACCAATCACTCTGTCAGCTAGCATGCTTCTGCAGCATTTTGTGGAAAAAAACACAAACATGCCTTCTTCCCCATATTAAATAACTGATCAGGATCATGTCATATGCCAATAAGTGGATCCTTTCATCTCACCTAGGTATGAGCATGCCTAGTTGTCGGATGCTATAGACACTCAGCAAAGAGTTCCTTGGCATCCAAATTTTAAAATTTTCTTAAAAAAATACAAGCATGATTTAAATACTATGCACAAAGATATAATTTCTCCCTTTTTGTTTTTTTTATTTAGAAGATATTGTTTTAAAGTTTTACAATATCTTGTCTTTGAGAATTAATATATATATATAGTAATTATATATTTAATTTATATACTTTTAATTTAATTTTAATTTTATATACTTTTAATTTAATTTTTTGCTTTTAATTTAATTTATATACTTTTAATTTAATTTTATATACTTTTATTTTAATTTTAATTTTTAATTAATTTTAATTTAATTTAATTTATATATAGTAATTATATATTTAATTTATATACTTTTAATTTATATACTTTTAATATATATATTGGCTATCAGTATATAAATTAAAAGCTTGATTTTTATCATTTTAAAAATAGCCGCTATAGCACCCAAGTCAATTATCTGTGTTGAAGCAGGGGGAAACTCAAAAGAATAAACATATGATCCAATAACATGAGCTTTACTCTCACAGTAGATGCATTCTTTATGGAATGTATGTATAAATCTATAAGAAATACAAAGGCATGTATGGAAGTAAATTTTAATAATGTATCTTTTGAATAATAATTATCAATTTTGTCTAAAAGGCTTGCCATGTAATAGGTCAACTATCAATATTCTGTAATGACCAATTTGATTGTTGTTTGAAACAAGGAACAAATGTTTCATCATGTTCTTAAGACATTTCTTTTGAAATACTTTTATGATTTTATCTTACAACACTTTATTAACACAACAATATCTCTATCAGAGGATGGTAAAAATTTACTTGGAGATGAAAAATGGTGATTCTACATTAATGTTTTCTTTGTCAAGGAATGGCAGTGAACATAAACTGTTGGCAAATGATTACAGTAGTTTTCTCTAAGTTATTTGTCTCTAACCAGTTAGTTTGCATCCACCTTGAGAACATAGAGGCTTAAGTCCTGTGGCAAGCTTAAGATGAAGTTAATATATAGGATAAGGGCAATTAATATATCCTAACAACTTTTGAAAATCATTTAGAATAAGCAAATTATCTTTTATTTGAATTTTAGTGTCAGTTTGCTTAAGATATAATTGATACACTACCTTTGAATCCTTTTTGGAGCGACAACTACTTAAAAATTTTTTTAAAGTCCATTGTTAAGAGCAAAGTCCTGTAATAAAATTCTTTAAATAATATACACTGAAAGATTTAAAATCTTAGCTTCTTGTATTGAAGCAAAGACAAAATATTTTTTCTCACATAAGATAAGACTATTAGCCATTTCTTGAGGAAAAAACTTCTAATGAAATTACTTTATTGGTTTTTTTAAAGTTAGCTCATTAGAAGCAAATATTTTTATAATTATCAGGATCCACAAAGCAAAAAACAATCTTTTAAATCCATAATGATTTTGTATGGAGTAAGCAGGCCAGATTTTAATGTCTTCATAAGTTCTACATAGCCTTATTAACATCTCATAGATCTTAAGTTTGAACTCTATTTTGAACCATACCTGGATAAATTGGTCAAGAATGTTGTTTTGGCCAGAAACTCCCTAGGTGGGGTTTGCAAGACAAAAGCAGTACCTCACAAGCCTCCACGGAGGCAGATCTGATCTTTGCATTAACTCAAATGTAAATATTTTCTAATCTGAGCCTATTGTCCAAGGCCAAGCCCAACATATGTCCTGTAGGGCAGCAGCCTGCAACCAGATCCCATTGTATGAGGATTGAATAACTAAAGGAACCTATAATTTGAGGATTCCCAGAAAAATTCTACTATCTGTTTTTAGTAGTCTTTATCTACAAATTTTTGAAACAATTTAAAAGAAGTCTGTTTGACATCAAATTCCCACTGAGATCTCCTTTTCAATCTTGGGGGGTTAAATTTTGCTTCTACCACTGTATCTAATAAACTTGTGAAAAAGTGGCAACAGGCCTATACTGGCCACAGCTGTTTTTAACTTTTATCACTCTTGAAATTATCTTAATTACAAAATATGTTAAGAATCATGAGCCTTCAATCAGACTGCAAACTGCAGTCAATGGTACACTAGCAGTTGTTAACCGTAATTCTTAACTTTTTCTTGTAATATTAAAGCATAACTACAACTTTGGAAAATAAAACCCAATTTTAATCTGTTTTCTTTAAAATCAATGGCAAACACATTACTTTTACACTACAAAGTTTGTTTGCCAGTTTTTATGTTTGAACGCATGACAGTTCTCATTAAGAAAACATTGTTTTAAATCTTATTCCTTATAAGTCTAATTTCTAGGATAAGAATTACATAGAATATTTTGTCAGTTTAGAAATATCTTTAGAGGTCTGTTTTTCTTGGGTTGGGTCATGACACGTGTTGTTGTTTAAGATGACTTTAACCCTGAGTTACCAGTTTTAAACTAACTTTTTGTTACCAATGTTACACCTTTTAAATCATATCCAATAACTTATAAGCCAATACTCTATAGTCAAGACATGTAAACCATACTTATACCTTTAAGACCAATCAGAAACAAAAATGAACTGACTACATGAATCTTATAAATTTAAACCAAATAAAATTTTTTCTTTTTCTAGCTGTAATTTCAAGAGTAAAAGCACTTTGACCCAATAATCACAATTGTAGAAATTTTTCTAGGAGAAATAGCCATCAGTCCACTTGCCCTACTTGAGAAACTGCTGGCCCTTTTAAAAGCAGCCTTTTCTCTAGCTGTGTTTGACTCCTAGCTGAATGCGGGGCAGCTTAAATCAGCCTCTGCTGTGTAAACTGAGACTAGGTTAAGAGATGGACTGCCAGCAGATGAAGTTTTTACCAAATTTTTCTTTTTAACATTAAACATAGAACAACAGTCATTCAGACAACGAAACAAAGACAGATACAAATCGACATGTGGACAAATTGGTACACCAAGGACAAACAATACACAGAGAGGGAAGAACACTTGTTGTATAGTACTAAGAATATCTCCAGTAGGGTCCATAAAGGAAACAGGACATCTCCATATTTCCCCTTGTCCCTAGGAGAGTTTTATAATCCATTTCTCTCTCTCTTTCTCTCTCATGTTTTTAAAATCTGTTTTTTTTTTTGTTTTTTACTCTTTATTTTATTTTATTTTATTTTATTTATTTTATGTCTTATTTTTCTCGCTTGATGTAGTTTTAGACTGTGGACAATTTGTCTAACAGAATTTCTCGTCTCAATTTGCTGTCACACCCTAGCTGATCTCAGGGTCAGGCCTATGCTGATTTAGTCTAGCCCATATCTCTTTTGTACCCCTGTAACAACAGCCTTTAAAAACTGACATTTTTATTGCTAAAATTAATACTCTATGTTGTTTACCGTGTCAGATATATAACTTTTTTGTTTTTGTTTTTGTGGAGCTCTACCCAAGACAGCATCTCTCAGTTGGTCTCTCCGTTTTTTAGACCCCACTTTAGGAGCTAATTTGTAACTGCCTGCAGTTACTTCGAATGGGTCACCGGGTTACCTGGAAGGAAAGCTGGGGCTAGAGGGATGGGATGGTGAGAGAAACATGAAGTCAAGACTAGATTTCTTGTTCAAGGTTCAAAGTTTAATGGGGTTCTCTCAACTATATATAGGCAGGGGGAAAAGCCTTCCCCCAAAGGTTGGAGACTCTCACAGAACCAGTTCACTTGCTCCGCAGGTGGCTGGCATCAGCTGGCTAGTGCCTCTCAGGAAACTTCAGGTCCTTGGAGAACAATGGGCTAGAGCTACACCCCAGGTGGGAAGTAGTGACTAGCATCCAAGGCTGAAATTTCTGCTCAAAGGCTGGGGGAGGAACTTCACCTTGGTCTGTGTCAGGTTTCTGCCAGGTGGAATGGCACCCCAATACAGTTCTCTACACACATCAGCCACTAGGGGTCTGTGGTGGTTTGGATAAGGTTGGTCACTATAGACTCATGTGTTTGAATGCTTGACTTACTAGGGAGTGACACTATTAGGTGTGGCCATGTTGGAGGAAGTGTGTCACTGTGGAGGCAGGATTGGAGATCTCCTATGCTCAAGCTCTGCTCAGTGTAGAAAGAGAGCCTCCTGGTTGTCTATGGAATCCAGTTCTCTTCTGCTGCCCGTGGAACTCACAACTTCACCAGCACTGTATCTGCCTGGATGCTGCCGTGCTTCCTGCCATGATGATAATGGACTGAACCTTTGAACCTGTAAACCAGCTCCAAGTAAATGTTATCTTTTGTAAGAGTTGCTGTGGTCATGGTGTCTCTTCACAGCAATGAGACCCTAACTAAGACACTCCTCATTAGAATCTTCTCCTGTTTTTTTTTTCTAATGGGTAATTCCAAAGATTTTTCCTGAGTATTGTCTAGTTCACAGGGAGAAAGGAGAGGAGCAAGAGATAATCTTCCTGGATCTCTCTTTTATGGCTTCAGATGTCAGGGTCAGAAATGTTTGCTAATAGGACCCATGGTGTGTGTTGAAGCACATCATTTCTCGTGTGTGCCTTTAAGCCATCTGGATTCAAGTAAGGCCCTAAGGGAACAAATTTGGAAATCCCTCTGGCGTGATACTGAGTCCCCCATTGTAGAAAAGAGAGGGGGTGTTGCCAGTGCCAGCAATGTTCAACATTCCCACGGCACATCTACCAAGGGGGATTGACACACCCTAACAAACACAAGTGTGCCCACAGGTTTAAGAAACTGGTAGCCGTTCTAGTGACTTTTAAATGGCTGCTGCATCACCAGGTCCAGAAAGAAGTTAGGGGAACCTTTAGCCAATATTGGGGAACCACCTCTACTGAAAGGCTTCAGATATAGCACAAAATGAATGTATAACAAAGGAAGGAAAAGAGATGATAACGGATCCTCAAGTCAGGGGAGTTGGGAAAAAATGCTGCTACCCTGGGGCAGGGAATACTCAGATACGCCATGCATTCCAGAGGTCCCTGTTTGGGCACCAGTTGTGGGTCTCCCCTTCCTTGGAGGTTGTTGGTCACTGGCCCACAGGGTGAGGGGAGCAAAGGGGAATGTGCCTGAGGAGCCTGAGGTGGAGCCCTGTGAGCCAGAGGACTGGGCGATTCCATCTCAAGCAGGAAGCCTGCAGTGGAGGCATGCGTGGCCACAATACCTTGCTGTAGAAAAAAAACTCTGCTTAAAATGTCGATCTGCCTTTGCGGGGATCCAGCCCTGATGTGGCAGGCATCAACTGAGAACGCCCAGAACTCTGAGCCATAAGCTGGAAGCCAAGGAGGGGGAAGCCATGTCTACCTTTGTAATGGAATCCTGCAGAGTGCAGGGTTGCTGGGGAGGGGAGGAGAGGGGAAGGGAAGGAGATGGTGTTGGGGGCCCACTTGGCTTTTTGGTAAGTATCTTTGTAGTAGAATTTAATAGGGCCCATTTTTTTTTTTTTTAGTGTGAGAAGGTGTTTTTTATGATGAAATGTTCCCTTGATAGGAAGCAAAGAAAGGAAATGAGACGACTGATCCTCAGGATGGGAAGTTCAGGTGAAAACACTGCTACCATTGGCAGGCTAGGGTGGGGTATGGCGGCAAGGGGGAGGAGATACTCACAACTCCGAATGTTCCAGGGTATCACTGTTCCAGTGCCAGGTGGTTTCTCACTGAAGTGGATCCTGGAAGTCAATCCATCATATTTGGTGGATAGAACAAAGCTCTAACAACTTTTACTATTACTATTTTTTTTTTTTTTTGGTTTTTCGAGACAGGGTTTCTCTGTGTAGCCCTGGCTGTCCTGGAACTCACTTTGTAGACCAGGCTGGCCTCAAACTCAGAAATCCTCCTGCCTCTGCCTCCCAAGTGCTGGGATTAAAGGCGTGCACCACCACCGCCCGGCTACTATTTTTTTAATCTTAACCATTTGATACCCTCTAATAAAAAGAATTACTTCATTAAAAAACAGATAAAACATTATACAAGAGGGAGTTACAGCAGGATTGTTGGCTGTAAGTTCAAAGCGGTAGTTTTATCTCTTTTCTTTCATTCCATAAGCTCATTATAAGTTCAAAGCAATAGTTTTATCCACATGTTCATTATACATTCAAAGCAATAGTTTTTTTTTTAAATGTAATAGAATCATCCACTCCTTTATTTAGAATTCTCCACTTTATCATGGTGCACACCTGTGGCCTCATCCCTGGACCTGACCTAGGATGAATGATTTTCTTTATCATTAATTTGTTTGAAGCCCATTTTTCTTCTTAGTGCAATTTATGTGTTAGTAACACATAAAAGCCCACTTGTTGTGGATGGGCCTGGTGCTGTTCTTGTGAACCAATCCCATAATGAATAAAGGAGCCAATCACTGGGTGAGGCGGGACTTCTAGATTGGATGGAAGAGGGAGAGACTTAGATTCTTTTTGGAACCAGGACAGCAGAGGGGTAATATGTAGCTGCTAGAATTTCCTAGTTTCCACCACTGGAGGGATCAGATTTTAATAAGGCTTACAAGATTAGGTTTTAGTTGTTGTGTCCAGAGATTGAGTTACCATTATTTCTGAAATAAGTTTGTATTGTGTTTTCCTTCACGTGGTGGCTTGTCTGGGTTCAAGAGAGAAAGGTATGGTGGCCAAGCATGGGTTTGCCTGAGGTGCTCCACAAAGATCATGGAGGATTTGAAGGACGGGATTGGCATGGTAGTGACTCGCCAGTGAGAATCTAGCGAGCTGGGTGGAGATTTTTCGAGAGCTCCAGGCCAGTGAATCTCCACAAGATAAAAACAGGTCAGCTATTGCCTGCCAGTGCACAGCCATCAGGGCCACTGGGGCAGAGGCAAAAACTCAGGAATGTACAAGTCAAATTTTTAAAATATTTCCCCCAACACCCACTGAACTCCTTTTCAAACTACACAGCCTTTGGTATTTTGCAGGAGGAGGCATATTCTATTTTTAATTCTAACCTTAAGCTTTCTTACCAGCTATCTTAACTTCTTAAAATTATTCACAGGAATTCTGTAAAATCAGTATCAGGAATTATATAAAATCATCGATTCATCTAAATGGCATTATTTCATGGAAGTTCATCTTCATGTTGATCTGCAGGACATTTGCCCATAGGGTGGGCTAATGCCTAGGAATCAATTATAATGAACTATAGGCAGAAAGGATCTTTCTTTGCCCAGTCACACCATGTCAGAAAAATGAGTGTACAGCAATGACAAACATGAGAAGGCACAGCAGCAGGAAGGCGTAATGCTGGGGCAAAACTCCTGGGATCAGGCCTTTCCATGTTCACCCATCACAGCTATACAAAATGGTGGACCATCTCCAGGAAGATCACTTGCCCGCTGTAGCTCCTCCAGCATGACAACCACTATATATTGAGGCCAGGCTTGGTACCCATGGATGAGGCATGGAGGAGTCCTAAGCCTGGGTTCAAGGCATCCCAGGGAAGACGGAATGAGAACGTACAAACTTTCCAGTAAACCATCCAGTGGACAGGAGCTGGGGCTAAGCCCGAGCAGACATAGTGTAATGGATATTCCTGGTTGTCAACTTGACTATATCTGGAATGAACTACAATCCAGAATTGGAAGACTCACCTATGATCCTAATCTGGAGGCTCAGAGATACAAGTTTCTGACCTGGATCTTGTCATGGAGATCTTGAAGCATAGTGGCTATGAATTCCAGAAGATTAAGACAGGGAGATCTCTGAGTTCAAGGTCATCTGGGATTATGGGCCACACCCTCTGCTGGAGACCTACTAAGGACATTGGAAGAAGACTCACTCACTCATCCTTGCCTGCTTGCCTCGTGGGACTGAGCAACTGCTAGATCCTTGGACTTCCATCCACAGCTGCTGCTGACCATTGTTGGGGAGTTGGACTACAAGCTGTAAGTCATCAACAAATTCCCTAACTATATAGAGACTACCCATACATTCTGTGACTCTAGAGAACCCTGACTAATACAGTATCCCTCCCCCCAATTTTTCTCCTTAAACTCCTTAACTTAGTCTTCTGCTCCGTCTGTCTGTCTGTTATCTATCTATCTATCTATCTATCTATCTATCTATCTATCTATCTATCTATCTATCTATCTATCTATCTATCTATCTATCTATCTATCTATCTATCTGCTTCACTATCCTGACAAGTCCAGGTTTTTCCTCAAAATCTGAATCCAGGCCAACTTTAAAATGGCTAGCCCCAGGTGGTCCAGCCTCGCTCACAGACTGCTTCAACTGGTCTTATACTTCTCTAGCCCCTGAAGGTCCCACAGAGCCTGGGCAGTGAGTGAAACAGGCAACATCCCAATTTCCATAAGTTTCCTAAACATGTTGTTGCCCCAAGACAGCAGGATACAATCTAAAGAACACAAAGGCATCATTGCTACTTCAGTATCTCCCCCTTCCTAGTTCTTCATTTTTAATTAAACCAAAAGGGAGAACTGTCAATTTATAGGCGATTCCACTGGCCTGCTCTCAGGGACCTAAGGGCTGCTTACGTCATCATCTGCCGCCAACCCCTGCTGCTGCTTCCCGCTGCACCAGATGTGCCTCCTGGTGCTGTGGATACGAGGACCCCCCCCCCCCCCCCCGCCAGCTGCCCCAGCTCTCTCTCTCTCTATTCTTGGGTATTCCCTTTCTCTGCTCTATGCACGCAGCTCCTCCCTTTCCCTCTCTGCCTTGCCTGCTGCCCTCGTGTCTCTGTTCCCTGCGACCCAGTCCAGCCGATGTGATTGCTCCCTGCCTCTTCAGCTGGGTCAGCTAACCAGATGCTTCTGATGAATGCATCATTCCCTGAATCCCTCCCAGCCTTTGACTAGCATTCCAGCCTTCCTGGGCCCTGACAATGCCATCCCGGTTTCAGACGGAAGTAGCTACCAAAGAGAGTATGTCGTCACTTTTTCTCAATAGACTGGAGTCTTAAGTCACAAGGAAACTTCCCAGCATAGGGGGCAAAATGGTTACCTATAGTGCCAATCAGCATAACTGGAAAGGTACCTGTTAAAACTAAATAAGCCCAGATCTATCAACATGTAGATTCATTAGCTGAACCAGTTCTACAGTATAATAGGGAACTTGACCTGCTCTATGGAGAGAAAGAAGGCATTTTATGGCTTTAAGAGAAAGTGTTGTTTCTATACACACCACTTGGGAATCATTAAAGACAATCTGAACTCAGAAACATTGCAAAAGGGGACCTGAGATGCAATAAACAGCTGGTGCCCAATCTCATTTTTTGGGTCCTCCTACATAGTAACCGATGATAGCAATCACAAAGCCTTTGACCCTTCTGTTTCTGCTAATTACTGCTAGCCCTTTGTCTTGGTTTGGGTTTTACTGCTGTGAACAGACATCATAATCAAGGCAACTCTTATAAGGACAACATTTAATTGGGGCTGGCTTACAGGTTTGGAGGTTCAGTCCATTATCATTAAGGTGGGAACATGGCATCATACAGGCAGGCATGGTGCAGGTAGAGCTGAGAATTCTACATCTTCATCTGAAGGCTGCTAGTGGAAGACTGACTTCCAGGCAGCTAGGGTGAGGGTCTTAAGCCTAGGCCCACAGTGACACACCAATTCCAGCAAGGCCATATCTACTAATAGTGCTCTGGGCCAGCATATACAAACTAACACAGCCTTGAAACATTAATGCCTTATTTAGATACATAAATTCCTTTCTGGGTGCTATTATGTTGATAGTTATTAGATCGTAATGTAACAAGATGCCTGCTACAGAGTCAATGATTTGACTCAGGGTACAACATAAGTGGGGTGTGAGATCAAAATATGCCTTGAAGGCTAAGGGTTCTGTTTGTAGTTAAGACAGTTAAGAACAAGTTCCTGTGTATTCCATGTTAAGTTATTGCAAGCTAAGGTTTCTAATTATAATTAAGATTAAGTTCCTGTTTCTTAGATCTGATGTAAACTGCTCAGCTCCTGTTCTCATGATGAATATTCTTACCTTCACTTGTTTTTTCCCTTGCACGGTCTTTCTAATAGTGCATCTCACCTTACCTCTCCTATAAAATGGTCCTCAAGACTCTGAGAGGCTCTGCCAGCACCTGACTAAGACAGATGGAGATACTCATAGCCAACCATAGGGTTGAGCCTGGGGACTCCAATGGAACAGTAAGGGGAAAGACTGAAGGAGCTGAAGGGGATTCCAACCCCACAGGAAGGACAACCATATCAACTAACCAGACCCTCCAGAGCTCCCAGGCACTAAACTACCAACCAAAGAGTATACCTGGATGGGTCCATGACTCCAGATATATATGTAGCAGAGGACTGCCTTATCGTGCATGAATGGGAGGGGAGGCCCTTGGTCCTGTGGAGGCTTGATGCCCCAGCATACAGGGATGCTAGGGTCATGAAACAGGAGTGGGTGGGTAGGTGGGTGGGGGAGCACCCTCTTATATGCAAAGAGGAGGAGGGATGAGATGGAGGGTTGCATAGGGGAGACTGGGAAGGGGGATAACATTTGAAATATCAATAAATAAAATAACAAATTAATAAGCAAATTAAAAAAGGACCTACAGAAGCCAGCAGGGACTGCTCTCACAGATCCTGACTTCGTGAGAGACAGCAGGCTGTCCAGTCCCAGATGCACCCCAAAATACAGCTTGCTTTAACTGGACAATTGTGGATTTGGTCTTTTCTGCTGAAATTTTGTTCTGAGATTTTCAGGTTTAACATTGCTGGGAACTTTTACTCAGGCTCCATAACTTACCTGGATGGACTTGTGAGTTCCCTGGGGTGTAATTGTGCTTTGGTTCATCAAGGGGACATTTACAGAAAGGGGTAGAAGCTGATTGTGTATCTCCAGGGATCAGACCCTCATCGTTTGACATTGTTCTAGGATTCCAAGGGAGATAATGGTCATAAATTGGGTGTGTTTTCACCAAATAGGTTGAGGAGACAGGTTTATTCAAGTCTGGCGCTTGAAGGAAACAGGTTAAATGTCTGGAAACCTCCATTTTTGAAGAGGGAAAGTCTTAGGGGTTGTGGTGACTCCTGGACCTTTCCTGAGGGAGCTTTTTGTTTCCAGCCTCATTCCTCTGTCTTTGACAGTCTGTAGGATGGAGCCCTCCAGGCTTTACTTTTTAGGATCAGGTGCAAATGTGACCTCCTGTTATACTGGTGTATCCATTATAGGTACTAATTGTGCAAGTGAAGAGGTGTCGGAGCTGAGTGGGGCAGGCTCCACCATTGTCTGTCCTTAGTGTACAAGTAAAAGGGATGGATTGTCCTAAATTAAAGGACAGGAGGAAAGGGGAGCTACCAGGTCCTGGTTTGCATTAAATCTCAAAGCCTTCAGTTGGAGGGTGTTTCAGCCATTGTCTTCTAGGCACAGTACTCTCAGATGGCTTCTGTATTTCTCACACCTGCCTCTGAATTTTAGGTAAACACCATAAGCTCTTACTTCAGTCTGCCACAGTGTTATACCATTTTGATGACAGTCTGGGGTTCACAGACTCCCTGGATAGGTCCTGTGCTATGCTCAGTGGTGCTGGGTTCTCTGAAGGGCTCCTTTCTGCACCTCCCTACACATCAAAATCCCCTGAGGCTTCTTAATTGATGTTACTATTCTCACAAGACTACTGGTTTCCTTTTGATCTTGTATTAGTTCCTTTTCTTTCTGTTGGGACAAAATAACTGAGCAGCAACTTGGAGAAGGAAAGGTTTATTTTTGCCCATGTTTTGAGAGCACAGTTCATGGCGGAAGGTTAGGTTTGGTGATGGCTGCAGTTACAATTTTGGCTTCAAGAGGGCGAAGCCATCACATGTAGCTACAAATAGAGTTTGTGAAAGAAAGCTCCTTAGAAAGATTGCACTTTGCAACTTTGTAACTTCCCCTGCCCTGCTCCAAAGCTCCTAATCAGCAGTAATGTGGAAATGTTCAGATGTCCCAGGTCCAGAGATAAACCATCTGGTGTAGCTTCTGCATCCTTGTGGAAGGAATGAGCAGAACTGTAGTTTCCCACCAACCAAAGGGCTTAGAGTGGAGTTCTATAACACTGGAGGCCTCTAGCTGAGTTTCCATGGTTGACTGGGATGTGCCTACCCCATGCTCCCAACAATGTATTTGAAAATGACTTTCTTTGTTCTGTTACTACAAAAACAACTTGAAATTGCTAGCACACTGGTACATGAGATTTGGGGCCTCCTGAATCTGTGTTCCTGGGCTATGGTCACTCATATTTGACTTCAGAATAAACTCTTATCTCCTTTGAGGTGAGAGTCGTGTTTTCATGTTGGGGCTCAGCTTGCTTTCTCCTCTTGCCATTTCTATTCAGTCCCAGACTCCAGTTCCTTGAAATATGTCATCTCTCTTCTTCAGTCAAATCTCTCAGGAAGCACCCTCAGTAACATGTCCTGAGGTGTGTCCTCTAGGCAACTACAAACCCAGGGGAGTTGCTGATTGAAATTAACCATCCCTTCAAAGGTTCCGTATAGCACAGCTGTGTTTCCTCATAAGTATTTCTGATCTCAAAAAGAATGTGTGACTATTAGATAGCTGCTAGTATTCTGTCTAAGCTCCACCCCACCGTTACCTGGCAACAGTCAGGTAGCCTGGCCACTATGAAAGGGGCTGCTTGCCCCCTCCTCCCTCTCTTACTCTTGTTCTTTTGCCTCTTGCTGTCTTGCTCCCTCTCTCTCCCCATTCCCTTTCTCCGTTTCTGCAAGTGCTCATAGCTGACCTCTACTTCTCTACTCTCTCCCTCTCTCTGCCTTTCTCTGCCTCTACTACCCTCTTAATTCCCCTTCACATGCCCTGAATAAACTGTATTCTATACTATGTCGTAGTGTGGCTGGTCACTCAGTGGGAAGTGATGCCTTGGCATTGCCCCGCTGAGGTACCCACTTCCCCATACCTCACCACACCCCCAAAGAACATAATCTTATATCTCTTTATCTTTCTATAAACCCATCAATAGGAATTATAGTTTTGATTGGTCACTATTAATTCCTACCTAACCATATCAGTAATTAATTTTTTTTTGTTTTGTGTGTGTGTGTGTGTTGTGAGTGTTTTACCTGCATGTGTGTCTGTGTGCCACATGCTTGGTACCTGTGGAGTCAGAATAGAGGGAGTTGGATCCCTGGGAAGCAGACTTGCAAGCAATTGTGCGAACCTGGGTTCTCTGTCAGAGCAATAAATGCTGCTAACCACTTAGCTATCTCTTCATTCTGCAGATCCCTCTCTTCACCCCCCCCCCCCAAAACAAGGTTTCATTAAGTAGCCCTGGCTGGCTTGTAACTCAGTATGTAGACCCATGGAGATCCACCCACCTCTGCTTCCTGACTGAACCACGATGCCTGGCCGGGTGGCTCTTTTTATAGTTCATTGTTTCGTCCCCCAGGCTGCTCTGTGAGCTTCTTGGTTTTTTTCTGCTTCTTCATGGTTTCTCACACTTGGAGCTCTGGGCTCCAGCTGCCACTGCGCTTGGCTTTGCGTGGGTTCTAAAGACTTGAACTCAGGTCCTGATGCTTAACCAGCAAGCCTTTTACTCCCTGAACCATCTCCCCAGCGTTTCTATTTCACCAAAGCTTCGTTTGGTGTGATTCCCTGGGAGAGACCTGGGGTGGACATGAAGCTGGTGTCACGCCAGTAGAGGTGACCACGCCATAGACACAGTATTCGCAAGTACTAGAACTACTGTAGGTTATTCTCCAGTGTCAAAGGCCACTGATGTTTTTACATCCAAGAATGAACCCAACAGAAAGTGCAAACAAAAAAGTAAACTTGTTTTACACAAGATCTCAAACGGGTAAATACCCAATGAATTGGGCTGCTCAATCAAAAAGTCATGTGGTAAGCAATTACAGATGGCTTTGCACAGTTCTATTTTTGCATATAGTGTGTGCATGTGTGTGTGGTGTGTATGTGTGGTATGTATATATATGTATGATATGTATATGCGTGTATGTGTGGTACATATAAATGTGTGTATGTGGTGTGCATGTGTGTGGTGTTTATATGTGTGTTTGTGTGGTATGTGTATATATGTATATGTACATATGATGTGTATATATGTGTGTATGTGGTGTGCATGTGTATATGTGTGTATGTGCAGTATATATGTGTGAGTATATATGTGCATAGTGTATATGTGTGTGTACGTGGTATGTGTATATATGTTTCTATGTGGTGCATATGTGTGTATGTGTCTGTAAGGACAGGATGTGCACAGGATATCACATGTGTGATATGCATGTGTATATGTGTGTATGCTTGTGTATATGTGCACTTGCTTCCTTGTGTCTGGTTATACATGTGCTTGGAGGTCTGTACCAATGTGTGTGCATGGAGTGAGCATGCAAAGACTGGAGGCTGATGTTGGGTGTTTTCCTTGATAAGTTGAGATAGAGTCCCTCATTAAACCCAGAGCTCACCAGTTTGGCTAGCCTAGCTGGCCAGTTTGCTCCAGGGATCCTGTCTGCCTACAGAGTGACCATAAGCCACTGGTATTTACATGGGTGCTGGGGCTCCAAACTCCAGTCCTTATGCTTACACCCAAGCACTTTACTGGGGAGTCATCTCCCCAGTCCATATATCTTCCCTCGCCTAATTCAGTGTTGTGTATTTGACACCAACAACTAGTCATAGAAACTAATTTGGTAGCCGCAGTTTAATTTGAATGTTAGTTTTGTCTGAAGATTTTTTTTTTTTTGGGTTAAGGTTTAGGGACCCACTGTGGAGGGCAAGCCTGGTAACCATGGCAACAGCATTGCCATCAGCAAAGTAGCTCCCAGAACTCAAGGTTCTCAGGCTGGGGTGGGGGGTGGGGTTAATTCTGGCAACAAAGACTTTCTGTTCCTGTGGGCACAGGAAAGCCCCTGTTCCATGTTGGTGGCTGGGACCAGCCTTCAGGCTGCTGACTCCAGAGAGAAGAATGTAAGTTGTAGCTTCCCACCCTGAGTTGTTTTATGAACACGGAATAGTGAAAATGCTTGCCAGCAGGGTGTGTTTCTGAGGGACCCACACCTCTTGGCAGTGTCACAGACTCCCGCATAGCTGCAGGCTGTGAGCGCCTTTGGAACAGTGGTGTGTCATCCCTTAAGCATTTCTCAAGCTGTATGTAGTGCGCACAGTATGCCTGCCCTGGAGTGTTTCAAATGGGTCACAGAACCTATCTTAATACAACCCCAGAATATCGTAGTCCCACCAGTTAGCTGGGTAACTGCTTTGATGTCTGTGACTCACGGACTGTGGACTGCGGCAGCCTTAACAGTGGTTTCTGATGTCATACACCCCAGCAGTGTCATCAAGGTGGTTAAAAGTCCTCTGACGAGCTGCATGCATGCTCCAAACTCATAAAACAGAGCGCATTCTCCAGCTAGTGAAGTGCCCCTCACAACGAGCACAGAGCCTTTTCTCAGAAAATGATTTCTCAGAGTATGATTTAAAAATTTATTGATGTAAAAATGTGTCCGAGTTCTGGTTTGTCTTGTTCCATCCATGACAGTAGTTGCAATGGAGGGTTACGACACCAAGGGCAGAGATTTGTAGATAGAGCCTGGCTTTCTTTTATGTCCCTTATTAACATGTATGTATGTATGTATCTCTCTCTCTTATTTCATTTAATTTATTTCATTGTTTACCTAGTATTCATCTTTCAGTTTGCTGATTTTCTGCATGTCCTCGACCGTATTTTCTAGGAAGGACTTTGCTGTCCACATGTGAAATGCTAACGACAGAGATCTTAGGAAGTGAGAATTGGACCTCGCACAGAGCTGTGGCACAGGGCTCTTCTTATGAACGCGTGCTTGTTGTTGTTGGTCTGTGGGAGTGGGGGGGTCTGGGGTGGATGTTTCCAAGGATGATTCTAGGTTTCAATGTAGCAGGAGTGGAGTGATAGCTCAGGTCGGGAAGTATGCTTTGCTGAGACTACTGCTTGGGGCTTGCACGAGCTTCGGAGGAGTCCGGCTGCCAAGGGTATATGGCACAGGAGGTTCTGTTTTGATTGGCAGGCATGGATTATGGAAGCCTTTGCTCCCTTCCCAAGATACGTCTGATTTTAATCTTATGTGCATCCACTTTTGCATAGGCAAAAAGAGAAGACTCTTCGTATGGGACCTGTCTAACAGTTCACTTAGAATCAGGTATCCTAACCTAGTCTGGGAGGAGGTAGGAATGTGTTTCTGGGTGTGTTTGAGTAGGAGAACAAAGCTGGTATGTGCACAGCAACGTGCAGCAGAGCCTGTAGGTTGTTCACAGGTTGCTAGAAGCATTTGTACAGACAGAGATCTGTTTGCCCATCTCCTGAGTGCTGGGGTTAAAGGTGTGCACCATCACCACCCAACTTGATGGCCTTGGCTTTCATTTTTATTTTCTTTATTTTTTTTTTATTATTTTCTAAGTTTTTTTTTATTTACATTCCAAATCATTTCCCCTTTCCCGTTTCCTCCCTCCCCGAAAGTCCCATAAGCCCCCTTCCCTCCCTCTTTTCTCCATTCAACCCCCTCTCGTTTCTCTGTCCTGGCGTTCCCCTACATCCAGTCTTTCCAGGACCAGGGGTCTCTCCTTCCATCTTCTTAGAAATCTATTGATATGCGAATTCTGTCTAGGGTATTCCGAGATTCTGGGTCAATATTCCCTTATCAGTGACTGCATACCATGTGTGTTCTTTTGTGATTGGGTTACCTCACTAAGGATGATATTTTCAAGTGCTGACCATTTGCCTAGGAATTTCGTGAATTCATTGTTTTTAATTGCAAAGTAGTATTCCATTGTGTAGATATACCACATCTTCTGAATCCATTCCTCCGTTGAGGGACATCTGGGTCTTTCCAGCTTCTGGCTATTATAAATAAGGCTGCTATGAGCATAGTGGAGCATGTGTCCTTATTGCATGCAGGTAAAGCCTCTGGGTATATGCCCAGGAGTGGTATAGCCGGATCCTCCAGGAGTGTCATGCCCAGTTTTCTGAGGAACCGCCAGACTGCTTTCCAGAGTGGTTGTACCAGCTTGCAATTCCACCAGCAGTGGAGGAGTGTTCCTCTTTCTCCACATCCTCGCCAACAACTGCTGTCTCCTGTGTTTTTGATCTTAGCCATTCTGACTGGTGTGAGGTGGAATCTCAGGGTTGTTTTGATTTGCATTTCCCTAATGACTAAGGATGTTGTACATCTCTTTAGGTGCTTCTCAGCCATAGATATTCTTCAGGTGAGAACTCTTTGTTTAGCTCTGTACCCCATTTTTTAATAGGGTTACTTGCCTCTCTGGAGTTTAACTTCTTGAGTTCTTTGTATATATTGGATATTAGCCCTCCGTCGGATGTAGGGTTGGTAAAGATCATTTCCCAGTTAGTTGGTTGCCGCTTTGTCTTTTTGACAGTGTCTTTTGCCTTGCAAAAACTTTGTAATTTTATGAGGTCCCATTTGTCAATTCTTGATCTTAGAGCATAAGCTGTTGGAGTTCTGTTCAGGAAATTCTCCCCTGTGCCCATATGTTCAAGGTTCTTCCCTAGTTTCCTTTCTATTAGTTTCAGTGTGTCTGGTTTTATGTGGAGGTCCTTGATCCACTTGGAATTGAGCTTAGTGCAAGGAGATAAGAATGGGTCAATTTGCATTCTTCTGCATGTTGACCTCCAGTTGAGCCAGCACCATTTGTTGAAAAGGCTATCTTTTTTCCACTGGATGGTTTTAGTTCCTTTGTCAAAGATCAAGTGACCATAGGAGTGTGGATTCATTTCTGGGTCTTCAATTCTGTTCCATCGATCTACATGCCTGTCACTGTACCAATACCATGCGGTTTTTAACACTATTGCTCTGTAGTACAGCTTGAGGTCTGGGATACTGATTCCCCCAGAGGTTCTTTTACTCTTGAGAATAGTTTTAGCTATTCTGGGTTTTCTGTTATTCCAAATGAATTTTTGAATTGCTCTTTCTAACTCTATGAAGAATTGAGTTGGGATTTTGATGGGGATTGCATTGAATCTGTATATTACTTTTGGTAAGATGGTCATTTTTACTATATTAATCCTGCCAATCCATGAGCATGGCAGATTTTTCCATCTTCTGAGGTCTTCTTCAATTTCTTTCTTCAGAGACTTGAAGTTCTTGTCATACAGATCTTTCACTTGTTTGGTTAGCATCACGCCAAGATACTTAATATGGTTTGTGGCTATCGTAAAGGGTATTATTTCTCTTACTTCTTTCTCAGCCTGCTTATCCTTTGAGTATAGGAAGGCTACTGACTTGCTTGAGTTGATTTTATATCCGGCCACTTTGCTGAAGTCGTTTATCAGCTGTAGGAGTTCTCTGGAACACTACCCAACTCGTTCTATGACGCCACAATTACACTAATACCAAAAGCACACAAAGATCCGACAAAGAAAGAGAATCTCAGGCCAATCTCTCTTATGAATATCGATGCAAAAATACTCAATAAAATTCTTGCCAACCGAATCCAAGAACACATCAAAACGATCATTCACCATGATCAAGTAGGCTTCATCCCAGGGATGCAGGGATGGTTCAATATAAGGAAATCCATCAATGTAATCCACTATATAAACAAACTCAAAGAAAAAAACCACATGGTCATCTCATTAGATGCTGAGAAAGCATTTGACCAAATTCAGCATCCTTTCATGCTAAAGGTCTTGGAAAGATCAGGAATTCAAGGCCCATATCTAAACATAGTAAAAGCAATTTACAGCAAACCGGTAGCCAGCATCAATCTAAATGGAGAGAAACTTGAAGCAATCCCACTAAAATCAGGGACTAGACAAGGCTGCCCTCTCTCTCCATATCTTTTCAATATAGTACTTGAAGTTCTAGCTAGAGCAATTAGACAACAAAAAGAGGTCAAAGGGATACAAATTGGAAAGGAAGAAGTCAAACTATCACTATTTGCAGACGATATGATAGTATACTTAAGCGACCCAAAGAACTCCACCAGAGAACTCCTACGGCTTTCATTTTTTTAAAAGGTCACAAACTGTTTAAGATGTATTTGTTTTGATGTATGTAGATGTTTTACCTAAACACATGTTTGTATACCACATATGTGCCTGGTACCATGGGTGCCAGAAAAGGACCTTGGATTCCCTGTTACTGGAAGAACAAACTGGTGTGAATCATTATGTGGGCGCTAAGAACTGGACCTGGGTCTTCAGTGGGGCCATGCCATTTCTACAGCCCAGGGCTGATAACTTTATGTTTTTTTCCAAGTTCTGGCATTGCCGGCTGTAAGACTAATATACCTGTATTCTCCAGCAGGTACTTTTATTTTATTTTATTTTATAGATTTATTCATTTATTGTGTAGACAGTGTTCTGGCTGCATGTATCCCTTTAGGATACATGCAGGACAAGGCATCAGACCTCATTATAGAATGTTGTGAGCCACCACGTAGTGGTTGGGAATTAAACTCATAACCTCTGGGAGAATAGCCGGTGCTCTTAACTTCTGAGCCGTTTTCCCATCTGATGTGTTTATAAAAAGATAAAGAGAGAGGGGATATGTTTTGGTGGATGGGTGGTGAGGTGTGGGGAAGGAGGTGCCCTTCCCCTTGAGGGACCTGCCGTGTGACGGTATAGTATAGAATAGAGTTTATTCAGGGCATGGGGAGGGGAGGTGAGGGGATAGTAGAGGCAGAGAAAGGGGGAGAGAGGGGGTTTGGGGAGAGAGGGAGAAGGAGAGGGAGATGGAGAGGGAGAGGGAGAGAGAGAGAGAGAAAGAGAAAGAGAGAGAGAGAAGAGAGGTAGAGGCGGGCCATGAGCACAAGGAGAGAGGGGAGAAGGAGTGAGGGGATGGAGCAGGAACAGGAAGGCAAGAGCAAGAGAGAACAGAGGGGGCAAGCAGCCACTTTTAGAGTGAGTCAGGTTATTGACAGGTGGGGCAGAGCTTAGACAAAATGCTGACACCATCCTCATGAGGTATATTATTAAACAGAATTTCAACTGTTCAAACGATGCCAATCTGTACATCTTAAATACACGTAGACACAATCTCCTCAGACACTTGAACTACAAGCAGCAGTGAGCAAGGACCTGTTCCTGTATCTATACTTGAAAAGTTTTTTTGCCAACATTGACGATAACTCATATTTAAAATTTTACCTTAATGTCTTTACTTGAGAGTCAGTTTAGAAATAGGCTTAGCCGTGTGGTTCTCTTCTTTGCTGTTGGAGTATGCGTGTGCCACGTGTGTTTGTATGCGCCTGTACATAGGTATGCTTACCCATGTAGGAATGTATGTGGAGGACTGAGGCTGCTGTCAGAGTGTCCTCCTCAGATGGCTTCCCACCTTCTCTTTTTGACAGGGTCTCTCAGTAAACCCGGAGCCCGGTGTTTCGGCTCGGCTGGCTGGCAGTGAGCCCTGGGACGGTCTGTGTCTTCCCTACCCTAACACTGAGGTTACAGATGCCTGCTGCTATGCTGGGCTCTTCTGTGGGTCTGGGGCCCTGGTTCTTGAGCAGCAGCACCGAGTCAGCTGTGAGCTACCTGCTACAAATTCAGTATCTTCCACAGTTGGCGGCTGAGTCTTTGATCCGGAAATGTTCTTTCTATAATGAAAACAAAACAAAACAAAACAAAACAAAACAGATCTACAGTTGCCTGACTTAGGACTCTGTTCTCTGTCCAACTTGACACAGCCTAGGGTTATCTGAGAGGAAAGCAGTGATTGAGAAATCTCTTAGACCAGAATGACCTGTGATTGGTCTGTGTGCCGTGGCTGTCTTAGTTGTTAATTGGTACAGGAGGACCTAGGCTACTCTGGTTGTAGTAGGCACACTAGTACTTGTTACGGGCAGGTGATCCTAAGTTGTTGAAGAAAGCTGGCTAAGCATAAACCATTGAGTGACAAGACATCAAGCAGCATTCCATCACAGTTCCTGTCTGATTCCTCTTAAGGATGGCCTGAGACCTGAAAGTCAAAGCAAGCAGAGTTAAGCCTTTCTTCCCCAAGTTGTTTTTGTTTCCTGCCTCTGTCTTTGACAGTCTGTAGGATGGAGCACTCCAGGCTTTACTTTTTAGGATCAGGTGCAAATGTGACCTCCTGTTATACTGGTGTATCCATTATAGGTACTAATTGTGCAAGTGAAGAGGTGTCGGAGCTGAGTGGGGCAGGCTCCACCATTGTCTGTCCTTAGTGTACAAGTAAAAGGGATGGATTGTCCTAAATTAAAGGACAGCAGGAAAGGGGAGCTACCAGGTCCTGGTTTACATTAAATCTCAAAGCCTTCAGTTGGAGGGTGGTTCAGCCATTGTCTTCTAGGCACAGTACTCTCAGATGGCTTCTGTATTTCTCACACCTGCCTCTGAGTTTTAGGCAAACACCATAAGCTCTTACTTCAGTCTGCCACAGTGTTATACCATTTTGATGACAGTCTGGGGTTCACAGACTCCCTGGATAGGTCCTGTGCTATGCTCAGTGGTGCTGGGTTCTCTGAAGGGCTCCTTTCTGCACCTCCCTACACACCAAAATCCCCTGAGGCTTCTTAATTGATGTCACTATTCTCACAAGACCACTGGTTTCCTTTTGATCTTGTATTAGTTCCTTTTCTTTCTGTTGGGACAAAATAACTGAGCAGCAACTTGGAGAAGGAAGGGTTTATTTTTGCCCATGTTTTGAGAGCACAGTCCATGGTGGAGGGGAAGGTTTGGTGATGGCTGCAGTTACAATTTTGGCTTCAAGAGGGCGAAGCCATCACATGTAGCTACAAATAGAGTTTGTGAAAGAAAGCTCCTTAGAAAGATTGCACTTTGCAACTTTGTAACTTCCCCTGCCCTGCTGCAAAGCTCCTAATCAGCAGTAATGTGGAAATGTTCAGATGTCCCAGGTCCAGAGATAAACCATCAGGTGTAGCTTCTGCATCCTTATGGAAGGAATGAGCAGAACTGTAGTTTCCCACCAACCAAAGGGCTTAGAGTGGAGTTCTATAACACTGGAGGCCTCTAGCTGAGTTTCCATGGTTGACCGGGATGTGCCTACCCCATGCTCCCAACAATGTATTTGAAAATGACTTTCTTTGTTCTGTTACTACAAAAACAACTTGAAATGCTAGCACACTGGAACATGGGATTTGGGGCTACCTGAATCTGTGTTCCTGGGCTATGGTCACTCATATTTGACTTCAGAATAAACTCTTATCTCCTTTGAGGTGAGAGTCGTGTTTTCATGTTGGGGCTCAGCTTGCTTTCTCCTCTTGCCATTTCTATTCAGTCCCAGACTCCAGTTCCTTGAAATATGTCATCTCTCTTCTTCAGTCAAATCTCTCAGGAAGCACCCTCAGTAACATGTCCTGAGGTGTGTCCTCTAGGCAACTACAAACCCAGGGGAGTTGCTGATTGAAATTAACCATCCCTTCAAAGGTTCCGTATAGCACAGCTGTGTTTCCTCATAAGTATTTCTGATCTCAAAAAGAATGTGTGGCTATTAGATAGCTGCTAGTATTCTGTCTAAGCTCCACCCCACCGTTACCTGGCAACAGTCAGGTAGCCTGGCCACTATGAAAGGGGCTGCTTGCCCTCTCCTCCCTCTCTTACTCTTGTTTTTTTGCCTCTTGCTGTCTTGCTCCCTCTCTCTCCCCATTCCCTTTCTCCGTTTCTGCAAGTGCTCATAGCTGACCTCTACTTCTCTACTCTCTCCCTCTCTCTGCCTTTCTCTGCCTCTACTACCCTCTTAATTCCCCTTCACATGCCCTGAATAAACCGTATTCTATAGTATATCATATCGTGGCTCTTCCCTCAGTGAGAAGGGATTCCTTAGTAGTGACCTCATGAGGCACTCACTTCCCCACACCTCACCACACACCCATAGAACATATTCTTATATCTCTTTATCTTTTTATAATCACACCAATAGGAATTGACATCAACAAGGAGTCATAGAAACTAATTTGGTAGCCTGCAGTTCTATTTGAATGTTAGTTTTTTCTGAAGATTTTTTTTTTTGTCAAGGTTTAGGGACCCACTGTGGAGGGTAAGCCTGGTAATCATGGCAACAGCATTACCATCAGCAAAGTAGCTCCCAGAACTTAAGGTTCTCGGGCTGGGGAGGGTTTAAGTCCTGCAACAAAGGCTTTCTGTTTCTGTGGGCACAGGAAAGCCCCTGTTCATGTTGGTGGTTGGGACAAGTCTTCAGGCTGCTGACTCCAGAGAGAAGAATGTAATTTGTAGCTTCCCACCCTGAGTTGTTTTATGAACACGGAATAGTGAAAATGCTTGCCAGCAGGGTGTGTTTCCGAGGAACCCACACCTCTTGGCAGTGTCACAGACTCCCGCATAGCTGCAGGTGTGAGCGCCTTTGGAACAGTGGTACCGTATCCTTTAAGCTGTATGTAGTGTGCACAGTATGCCTGCCCTGGAGTGTTTCAAATGGGTCACAGTCCCACAGACTTTAGCAACTTTAACAGTGGTGTCTGACGTCATGCTCTGCTTCTGTGTCGTCAAGGTTGTTAAATGTCTTCTGACGAGCCCCCTGCATGCTCCGAACTCACAAGACAGAGCGCATGCCCCAGCTAGTGAAGTGCCCCTCACAACGAGCACAGAGCCTTTTCTCAGAAAATGATCTCTCAGAGTGTGATTTAAAAATTTATTGATGCAAAAACGTGTCCGAGTTCTGACTTGCCTTGTTCCACGGCAGTAGTTGCAACGGAGGGTTACAGCACCGAGGGCAGAGATTTGTAGACAGAGCCTGGCTTTCTTTTACGTCCCTTATTAACATGTATGTATGTATGTATGTATGTATGTATCTATCATCTCTCTATCTTTCTATTATTTAATTTATTTCATTGTTTACCTAGTGTTCATCTTTCAGTTTGCTGATTTTCTGCAGCAGATGGGAAACTAGGACATAGGTTGTCCCAAGAGAACCCTCCCTTCTGCCCAGTCACTGTTTCACTCTCTAGCTCAGGCTGGCCTCAATCTTCCTGGGTTAGCTTCCTGCATACTATGATCACAGGCTTGAGCCACTATGTGTGACTGACTTTGATTAATATGTTTGCTTTCCCTCTTACAGAAGTCACAAACTGCAATAAAATTAAATCACCAACCCCCTTATAGCTTGTGCTTAGCAGGGCACCCCTGTCCTGGTTATCTCAATTAGGGTTTTCGTGGCTGTGAACAGACACCATGACCAGGGCAACTCTATTTATTTATTTATTTATTTATTTATTTATTTATTTATTTATTTATTTTTAATAAGGACAACACTTAATTGTGGCTTATGGTTCAGAGGTTCAGTCCATTATCATCAAGGCAAGAACATAGCAGCATCCAGGCAGGCATGGTGCAGGAGTAGCTGAGGGTTCAACATCATCTGAAGGCTGCTAGCAGAATATTTGATTCCAGGCAGCTAGGAGGAGAGTCTTAAAGCCCACACCCACAGTGACACACCTACTCCAACAAGGCCAAACATACATCAACAGGGTCATACCTTCTAATAGTGCCACTCCTTGGGCTGAGCATATGTAAAGCATCACATTTCACAATCTGGTCCTAATAGACTTGTTCAAACATTGTCTTTGGGGGCCATATCTAAACATAGCATAATGCAAAATACATTTAGTCCACCTGCCAACCATCCCCATAGTCTATAGCAGTCTCAACAATGTTAAAAGTCCGAAGTTCAATGTCTCTTCTGTGATTCATCCAATCACTTAACTGTAATCCCAAAGCAAGACAGGAAACCAACTGGGCAAACTCCAAACTCTGCATCTCCATGTCTGATGTCAAAGCAGTCTTCAGTCTCCAACTTCATTTCATCTTTGTTGACTGCCACAAACTTCTTTCTCTTGGGCTGGTTCCACTCCCTGTTAGCAGCTTTCCTCAGCAGATAGCCCACGGCTCTGGCATCTTGAATATCTTTGGGTCTCCAAGGCAACTTCAATGTTTCAATGTCTGGAATCCACACATGATCCTCTGGGCTTCTCCAAAGGGTTGGTGTCACTTCTCTAGCTCTGCCCTCTGTAGCACTCTGAGCTCAGGTTGATTCACTCCACTACTGCTGCTGTTCTTGGTGATCATCCCGTGGGACTGGCATCTCCAATACACTGCTGTCTCCCACTGTAACTAGGCTTCACCAATAGCCTCTCATAGGCTCTCTTCATGGTGCCAAGCCTCAGCTTCTTTGCATGACCCCTTCAGTCCTGGGCCATCAACTTCAACTGAGGCTGCACCTTCACCAATGGCTTTCCATGGCCTCTCACAGTGCCGAGCCTCAGCTGCTCTTCATGACCCCTTCGTGTCTTCAAAACCAGTTCCACCTGGGTGACTCTTACACATTACCAAGTACAGCTGCAGCATGAGGTACAACCTTGGCTATCTCTGGAACACAGCTTCTTTGTGCTCTCAGGAAACACTTCCCAGGAAGATTTCACCTCAGAGGACAACTCTTATAAAGGACAATGTTTAATTGTGGTTGGCTGACAGGTTCAGAGGTTCAATCCAGAATCATCAAGGTGGGAAAACAGCAGCATCCAGGCAGGCATGGTGCAGGAGGAGCTGAGAGTTCTACACCTTCGTCTGAAGGAGAAGACTAGCTCCCAATTGGTTAGGAGGAGGGTTTCATTGTCCATTCCCACAGTGACACACCTACTCCAACAAGGTCACACCTGCTCCAACAAGGCCACACCTGCTCCAACAAGGCCACACCTGCTCCAACAAGGCCACACCTACTCCAACAAGGCCACACCTACTCCAACAAGGCCACACCTACTCCAACAAGGCCACACCCACTCCAACAAGGCCACACCTACTCCAACAAGGCCACACCTACTCCAACAAGGCCACACCTACCCCAACAAGGCCACACC
>BTHU01000015.1:83205706-83230706 GCA_036184795.1 Tokudaia tokunoshimensis
CCATGCTGCCTTTGGGCAAGAGGTATCAATGCTTCCTGTACACACAACCTCTTTGCTTTCCTTTAGCATGTTGAGATCTTATCACAATTTCCATCAGCCCAAGGAGCCTTCTGAGCCCCATAGGGGCCACGACCATGCCCAGGTGGTCCACAGCAGGGAGAGCCTTGACCCTCCTGTGTGTGCATCATGGACCCTACTCACTGTCTTTTCCCACCCACAGCTTCATGTGGGTTCTGTCACTTGTCCTTACAAAATGACAGGGATGAAATTGGACCCAGGTCTTGCTTTACAGGCTGAGGGTGCAGCTCAAATGGCACAGTGTTTGCCAAGCATGTAAGAAGCCTTGGGTTTGATCCCCTGAACTGTAGAGACCAGTTGAGGAGACTGTTATCCTCCACATTCAGGCAGTGGATGCAAAAGGAATAAGAAGCCCAAGGTAATCCTTGGCAACTGTGGATGTCAACTTGTAGCAATGTGTAATCACTTGGGAAGAGTCTGGAGGATTGTCTACATCAAGTTTACCTATGGGTATGTCGTGGGGGGGGGCTGTCTTGATTATGGTAATTTATGTGTAAGATATAGTTTAAAAGTGGGCAGCCCTGTTTCCTGGATTTGGGTCCTAAGAAATAGAAGGTGAGTGAGTATAAGCGTGCATACACTCACTTTCTGTCTGCTGCAGACTGTGGATGTGACCAGCTGCTTCAAGCTCCTGCCTTGACTTTTCTGCAGTGATGAATTGTAACCTGGATTTGTCAGTAGAATAAACTCTATTGAGGCTGCTGTTGCTGAGGGTGCTCGGTCAGAACAGGAAGGAAACCAGAACAGGTCAGCCTGGGAACCTTGTTTTAAAAGCAAAGCAAAACAAATAATGTCTTTCTTCCATTTAGTGGCATGTCTAAGATTTGTCTGTGTTAATGTGACCTGTAACCTTCCTCTCTCCCCAATCACTCTGATTCTCTTGGAGAAAAGTATGTCACTGTCTTAGGGTTTCTATGGCTGTGAAGAGACACCATGACCACAGCAAGTCTTATAAAGGAAAGCTTTTGTTTGGGCCTGGCTTACAATTCAGAGGTCTAGTCCATTATTGTCATGGTGGGAAGCACGGTGGCATGCAGGCAGACAGGGTGATAGAGAAGAGTCTGAGTTCTACCTCTGAATCCATAGACATCGGGAAGTGACAGGGGACCAAGAGGCCTGGTTTGAGCACTTGAGATCTTAAAGCCCACCCCCCAGGGGCATACCTACTCCAACAAGGACACATCTTGTTATAGAGTCACTCTCTGTGGGGGTCATTTTCATTGAAACTCAGCTCTTGTCCTCTCTCCTAGTAGTAGATACAGGTCACTAGAGCTTGGAGCTCCCATTGGACAAATAAGAGTTCTGTGAGCATTTCCCTGTGTCTTCACAAGTGCTGTGCAAATATACCTCCATCTCTGGTGTGGGATCAGACTGGTTTGGGCTCTTCATGGCTGATTTGGGCCAGGATTCTGACTAAGCCTTGCCAACAGTAGGCACAGTCCCATATCTCCAACCCCCTGACAGCTTGTCCCAGCTTGCTGACTGGCACTAGGTTTATATGTGTGAAGTGCTTCTCCCTGCTCTTAATTTGCATGTCCCTGGTTGCTAATGTTTCTCTGTATTGATTCCCAAACCTGCTGTTGGTCACAGCGCACTCCTTTGCAAGCTGTGGGTTTATGGCAGAGTTGCAGTTTTCTCTCTGGTCCTCTGGATTTATGGCTTTTTTTTGGTTGTTGTTTGTTTTGAGACAGGGTTTTTCTATGTAGTTCTGGCTATCCTGGACTCAATTTGTAGACCAGGCTGACCTCAAACTTACAGAGATCTGCCTGCCTCTGCATCCCAAGTGCTGGGGTTAAAAGCATGCACCACCACACCTGGTCTTCTTTACATTTTTTAAAACAGAGTTTTGTCTTATTTAATCCTTTGTCAGAAAAGACAATTAGTTCCTTTTCTTTCCTTTCCTACAATATCAGACTGTGTAGCATCCTTGATGTGTTTGATTATTTCTGTTTTTCCAATATGTGCTTATGCCAACAAATAACCATACCCCTTTGATTGATTTGTTTTGATTTCATAGACAAAGCAATATTCTTGTTGTCCATCAATGTAATCGCATATAAGAAGGTCATTTACCTCTCATTAAAGAACTCTTTATAGACCTTGGGTCAGGAAGACTTCTTATGTGCCTCATTTAAGAGTTTTATAACTGTTGCTTCTACAGTCATTCTATAATCCACCTTGAGGTGAATTCTATATGATGAAAGGTAAGGCTCATGTGAAGGGATGAAAATTATGATTGTATTCACATCTAACAACAGAGACTCAGAATGCATGAAGTCTGGGCTACAGTACTGCTCAATAGATGCTTACCTTTTATAAGCTGTAAAGTCATAAGCAATGCAAGCTTTAAACAGCTATAATTGTTGAAGAGATTAACATCATTTAAGGAAAAAACTTGTTTATATTCTGGGACAGCATCTTGTAAAAATGCAAGTTCACTTGAAAGGAAAATCCAAACTGACAATACTATTGGGCAGGTTTTCTACCAACCAACCAACCAACCAACCAACCAACCAACCATCCAACCAATGAATGAGCCAACCAACCCACCCACCCACACACGAACCAACCATCAACCTACCAACCAACCAACCAATGAACCAACCAAACAACAAATCAACTAACCCACCACCAACCCACCACCAACCCACCAATCAACCACCAACCAACCAACCAACCAACCAACCAACTAACCAACCAACCTACCCACCAACCAACAAACAAACTAACCTACCAAACAACCCACCACACAACCTACCAACTAACCAACCCACCAACTGACTCACCCTCCCACCCACCTTCCACCCACCCACCAACCAACCAACCAATGAACCAACTAACCCACCCACAACCCACCAAACAATCAACCCACCAACCAACCAACCAATCAGTCAACCCACCTACCCACTCACCCACCTACCCACTCACCCATCAACCTACCAGATAACCAACCAACCAACCAAAGCAAACAAACTCCATGTAGGAAAGTGTCTCCCCAATATTATCATACAGTAACTGAATGGTGGTCCACGGAGATTGGACTTCTTACCAAGTTGGCAGCAGAACTTGGCAACATTAAGCACATTACAGTGTTATTTTTTAAACACAGAAGAGGCAAGATTGAGGAGACCATGGAGCCTTGCTTCACAGTTTCAAGAGCCACCAAGGTCTGGCCATGTGCACAATTTCCTGCATAGGGGCTCCAAGAGATCATGTTGTGAAGCTGTAAGGATGAAGTCTATGTTGCAATGGAGACACCAGGTTGTTGGAGATGCTGGAATCATTGACTGTCCACCGAGGAAGAGAGAGGCTGTGAGTGTGACAGGCTGCAGGTCTGAACAGATGATGCTATGCAAGTCCTTTGGGGCTCAGACAATTCTGTCAAGCCCCAGAAGCTGGACCTGGGACTGAAGCTTCATCCCTGCTTTGGTCCCATCATTCTTTGCTGTACCCTATTCTCCCTTGTATTAGTCAGGGTTGTCTAGAGTCACAGAATGTATGGGTAATCTCTATATAGTTAGGGAATTTGTCGATGACTTACAGCTCATAGTCCAACTCCACAACAATGGTCACAGCATCTGTGGATGGAATTCCAAGGATCTAGCAGTTGCTCAGTCCCACAAGGCAAGCAGGCAAGGATGAGTGAGAGAGTCTTCTTCCAATGTCTTAATATAGGTCTCCAGCAGAGGGTGTGGCCCAGATTAAAGGTTGTAGGTCTCCAGCAGAGGGTGTGGCCCAGATTAAAGGCTGTAGGTCTCCAGCAGAGGGTGTGGCTCAGATTAAAAGCATGTGCCACCGAACCTTTAATCCCAGATGACCTTGAACTTGGTGATCTCCTTGTCTTAATCTTCTGGTAATCTCCTTGTCTTAATTCATAGCCACTATGCCTCAAGATCTCCATGCCAAGATTCAGGTAAGAAACTTTTATCTCTGAGCCTCCAGATTAGGATCATAGGTGAGCCTTCCAATTCTTGATTGTAGTTCATTCCAGATATAGTCAAGTTGACAACCAGGAATAGCCCCTACATCCCTCTTGAAATGGGAATGTGTACTTTGTATCACCATATGCTTCAACTATGTAACTTGGTTTGATTTTATAGGAGTTCACAGTTAAGAACCTCGAGTCTTAGAGGAGACCTAGAATTCAGACTTTTGGACTATTAAGGATCACAGAGATTTCTGAAGTTGGATTGACTTCATTTTGCACTATCAGAAGGACAAGGGGTAGAAGGTTATAGTTCAAAAGTGGTATGTCAGGTTGACAAGGAGTTGACTTGTGATGGTTTATGTAAAATTGTTCACTTTGTTGATTGGAGAGAAATGTAGGCATAATTTTTTTTGTGACCTACTTTAATAATTGTTCAACATCTCCTCTTGCCCATCACACACCAGAGGTAGTAGAAGAGAAAAGTTATTAAGAGATAGGGGAAGTGGACATGTTTAGCAATAGTTCTTTGGGATTGAGCTCAATCTTCTTTGGCAGCAGTTACGTCTTGTAGCAAACACCAAATACGAATCAGCTACAGTCTAGTCCTGAAGAAACTGCAAAGCTCGCCAACTGGCCTGAGGTGAAGCTGTAGAAGCAGCAAGAAGCCACAGGAACTTCATGAGAAGTTCTTTGGCAAGTTTCTCACAAGCAGAACTCAACAACACCATGTAAGGTGAACCAATACATGCATTTCCTTAGCAAAGAATAGCGAGGCAGAGAAAACCAAACCAAGGTGCCTCTTCCACTGTCCTTGGGGTCATATTTATACTCCTTCATCATGTGTTCTGTCACCTGTGTGCCCTAGCAAAACATCATTTGACATAACTGACTTTCCAAAGAAACTAGATGTTTCTACTTCAGAGAAATCTCTAGAAATGCTGTGAAGGATTTTCTAGATTATGTTTATTGAAGTGGGAAGACCCACCCTAATGATGAGTGGTACTGTTCCATGGAGGGTTCTGAACTGTATAGAGAAGAGCCAACTGATTTCATGTGCATTGTGATCAGACAGCTTCCTGCTTCTGTTACCATGGTGGAAGCCATGGTACATTGTATTCCTTGAATTAAACCAAAGCACACTCCTCATCCCTTAAAGTTCTTTGTGCCAGATATTTGGTCATAGCAAGAATAAAAGTGACTGGGAGAGAGCACACCTGCACAGGGAGAGAGCACACCAGCCACCCCTTGGCAACCTTTGCTCCAGGGATTGACTACGCTGAGCCTTCAGGTACGCAGGGATTCCCCAATATAACATCGCTTGAGACACAGCCTGCTGGGCTTCCAACTGCACCCAAGAGCGGGGCAGCTCTGTGGTCATCTGGGCACCAACTCTGCTGTGGGCCATCTGCCCTGCAGAGTGATCTGCGCAGAGAGGGTGCACAGTGCACTCTGCCATCTTTGTTCCGGCAACAGAGCAATTGGGACCTCCAGGTGCAGGGATAACAGCATAACATCACTTGGGACTCGGCCAGCTTGTGTGCTCCCTGCACCCAAGAGCTGGGCAGTTCTGTGGTCACCTACACACCAGCTCTGCTGTGGGTCATCTGCCCTGCAGAGGGATCTGCACCTGGAGAGAGCACACCAGCCTCCCCTTAGCCACCTCTGCTCCGGGGATTGACTACTCTGAGTCTCCAGGTACGCAGGGATTCCCCAAGTATAACATCACTTGGGGCAAGGCACATCAGGGCTCCAAAGTCACTCAGGAGCAGGGCAGCCCCTCAGCAATTGGTGCCAGGGGAATCCGGGTCATCCAGGGGGGAGGGGGCAGAAATAGCCTTGCAGGCTCACAGGAGGTCCAAGCAACAGCCAGTGACCGCAGGACCAACTAACACCAGAGATAAACAGATGGCAAAAGGCAAACGCAGGAATGTTACTAACAGAAATCAAGGCAATATGGCACCATCTGAACCCAACTCTCCGACAGCAGCAAGTCCTGTATACCCCATCACACCCGAAAGGCAAGATCTGGATTTAAAATCACTTCTCATGATGCTATTAGAGGATTTCAAGAAGGACGTAAATAAATCTCATAAAGAAATACAGGAGAACATGAATCAACGGGTAGAAGCCCTTACAAAGGAAACACAAAAATCGCTTAAAGAAATGCAGGAGAATATGGGTCAGCAGATGGAGGCCTATAAGGAGGCAACACAAAAATTGCTTAAAGAAATGAATCAATGGGTAGATGCCCTTACAAAGGAACCACAAAAATCGCTTACAGAAATGCAGGAGAATATGGATCAACAGATGGAAGCCCATAAGGAGGAAACACAAAAATCGCTTAAAGAAATACAGGAGAACTTGGGTCAACAGGCAGAAATCCTGAAAGAAGAAACGCAAAAAAATCTTAAAGAAATACAGGAAAACACAAACAAACAAGTGAAGGATCTGAGCAAATCCATCCAGGATCTAAAAAAGGAAGTAGAAACACCTAAGAAATCACAAAGGGAGACAACTTTGGAGATAGAAAACCTTGGGAAGAAATCAGGAGTCATAGATGCAAAAAACAATAGAATAAAAGAGATGGAAGAAAGAATCTCAGGGGTTGAAGATACCATAGAAAGCATCGACTCAACAGTCAAAGAAAATGCAACATGCAAAAAACGTGTAACCCAAAACATCCAGGAAATCCAGGACACAATGAGAAGACCAAACCTAAGGATTATAGGTATAGATGAGAGTGAAGATTTGCAACTTAAAGGGCCAGTAAATATCTTCAACAAAATTATGGAGGAAAACTTCCCTAACCTAAAGAGAGAGATGCCCATGAATGTACAAGAAGCCTACAGAACTCCAAACAGACTGGACCAGAATAGAAATACCTCCTGTCATATAATAATCAAAACACCAAATGTACTAAACAAAGAAAGAATATTAATAGCAGTAAGAGAAAAAGGTCAAGTAACATATAAAGGAAGACCTATCCGAATCACATCAGACTTCTCACCAGAGACTATGATAGCCAGAAGATCCTGGGCAGATCTCATACAGACTCTAAGAGAACACAAATGCCAGCCTAGACTACTATACCCAGCAAAACTCTCAATCACCATAGATGGAGAGACCAAGACATTCCATGATAAAACCAATTTACACAATATCTTTCCACAAACTCAGCCCTGCAAAGGATAATAGGTGGAAATCGCTAATACAAGAAGAGAAACTGGGGCTGGAGAGATGGCTCAGCGGTTAAGAGCACTGACTGCTCTTCCAAAGGTCCTGAGTTCAATTCCCAGCAACCACATGGTGGCTCACAACCATCCGTAATGAGATCTGACTCTCTCTGGTGTGTCTAAAGACAGCTACAGTGTACTTACATATAATAAATAAATAAATCTATAAAAAAAAAAAACAAGAAGAGAAACTACACCCTGGAAAAAATGAGATAGTAACCTTCTTTCATCAAACCCACAAGTAGATAACCACTCAAACATAAAGATAGCATCAAGAATAACAGGTGGCAATAATCAGTATTCCTTAATCTCTCTTAATATCAATGGTCTCAATTTCCCAATAAAAAGACATAGACTAACAGATTGGATACGTAAACAGGACCCAGCATTTTGCTGCGTGCAGGAAACGCACCTCAGTGTCAAAGACAAACACTACCTCAGAGTAAAAGGCTGGAAAACAATCTTACAAGCAAATGGTCTCAGGAAACGAGCCGGAGTAGCTATCTTAATATCAGATAAAATTGACTTTCAACCTAAAGTCATCAAAAAAGACACAGAAGGACACTACATACTGGTCATAGGAAAAAATCCACCAAGAAGAACTCTCAATTCTGAACATCCATGCTCCAAATGCATGGGCACCCTCATTCGTAAAAGAAATTTTACTAAAGCTCAAAGCACACATCACACCTCACACAATAATAGTGGGTGACTTCAACACCCCACTCTCTGAAATGGATCATTCAGGAAAGCAGAAACTAAATAGGGACACAGTGAAACTAATTGAAACCTTGGACCAAATAGAACATTTCATCCTAAAGCAAAAGAATATACCTTCTTCTCAGCACCTTATGGTACCTTCTCCAAAATCGACCATATAATTGGTCACAAAACAGACCTCAACAGATATAAGAAGATCGAACTAATCCCATGCCTCCTTTCAGATCACTATGGAATAAGGGTGGTCTTCAATAACAACAAAAACAACAAAAAGCCCACATACACATGGAAGCTGAACAATGCTCTACTCAATGATACCTTGATCAATGAAGTAATAAAGAAAGAAATCAAAGACTTTTAAAATTTAATGAAAATGAAGACACAACATACCCTAATTTATGGGACACAATGAAAGTGGTGCTAAGAGGAAAATTCATAGCCCTGAGTGCCTCCAAAAAGAAACAGGAGAGAGCATACATTAGCAGCTTAAGGACACACCTGAAAGCCCTGGAAGCAAATACACCCAAGAGGAGTAGAAGGCAGGGAATGATCAAACTCAGGGCTGAAATCAATCAAGTAGAAACAAATAAAACCATACAAAGAATCAACAAAACTAGGAGTTGGTTCTTTGAGAAAATCAACAAGATAGATAAGCCCTTAGCCAGACTAACCAGAGGGCACAGAGACAGTATCCAAATTAACAAAATCAGAAACGAAAAGGGAGAGATAACAACAGAAACTGAGGAAATTAAAAAAATCATCAGCTCCTACTACAAAAGCCTGTATTCAACACAACTAGAAAATCTGGAGGAAATGGACAATTTCCTAGACAGATACCAAATACCAAAATTAAATCAGGATCAAATAGACCATCTAAACCATCCTATAACCCCTGAAGAAATAGAAGTGGTCATTGGAAGTCTTCCAACCAAAAAAAGCACAGGTCCAGATGGTTTTAGTGCAGAATTCTATCAGACCTTCAAAGAAGACCTAACACCAATACTCTTCAAACTATTCCACAAAATAGAAACAGAAGGAACACTACCCAACTCATTCTATGAAGACACAATTATGCTAATACCAAAATCACAAAAAGATTCGACAAAGAAAGAGAATCTCAGGCCAATCTCTCTTATGAATATCGATGCAAAAATACTCATAAAATTCTTGCCAACCGAATCCAAGAACACATCAAAACGATCATTCACCACGATAAAGTAGGCGTCATCCCAGGGATGCAGGGATGGTTCAATATAAGGAAGTCCATCAATGTAATCCACTATATAAACAATCTCAAAGAAAAAAACCACATGGGTCATTTCATTAGATGCTGAGAAAGCATTTGACAAAATTCAGTATCCTTTCATGTTAAAGGTCTTGGAAAGATCAGGAATTCGAGGCCCATATCTAAACATAGTAAAAGCAATTTACAGCAAACCGGTAGCCAACATCAATCTAAATGGAGAGAAACTTGAAGCAATCCCACTAAACCAGGGACTAGACTAGGCTGCCCTCTCTCTCCATATCTTTTCAATATAGTACTTGAAGTTCTAGCTAGAGCAATTAGACAACAAAAGTAGGTCAAAGGGATACAAATTGGAAAGGAAGAAGTCAACTATCACTATTTGCAGAGGATATGATAGTATACTTAAGCGACCCAAAGAACTCCACCAGAGAACTCCTACAGCTGATAAACAACTTCAGCAAAGTGGCCGGATATAAAATCAACTCAAGCAAGTCAGTAGCCTTCCTATACTCAAAGGATAAGCAGGCTGAGAAAGAAATAAGAGAAATGATACCCTTCACGATAGCCACAAACAATATGAAGTATCTTGGTGTGACTCTAACCAAACAAGTGAAAGATCTGTATGACAAGAACTTCAAGTCTCTGAAGAAAGAAATTGAAGAAGACCTCAGAAGATGGAAAAATCTGCCATGCTCATGGATTGGCAGGATTAATATAGTAAAAATGAGCATCTTACCAAAAGTAATACACAGATTCAATGCAATCCCCATCAAAATCCCAACTCAATTCTTCATAGAGTTAGAAAGAGCAATTCAAAAATTCATCTGGAATAACAGAAAATCCAGGATAGCTAAAACTATTCTTAAGAGTAAAAGAACCTCTGGGGGAATCAGTATCCTGGACCTCAAGCTGTACTACAGAGCAATAGTGTTAAAAACTGCATGGTATTGGTACAGAGACAGGCATGTAGATCAATGGAACAGAATTGAAGACCCAGAAATGAATCCACACTCCTATGGTCACTTGATCTTTGACTAAGGAGCTAAAACCATCCAGTGGAAAAAAGATAGCCTTTTCAACAAATGGTGCTGGTTCAACTGGAGGTCAACATGCAGAAGAATGCAAATCGATCCATTCTTATCTCTTTGCATTAAGCTCAATTCCAAGTGGATCAAGGACCTCCACATAAAACCAGACACACCGAAACTAATAGAAAGGAAACTAGGGAAGAACCTTGAATATATGGGCACAGGAGAAAATTTCCTGAACAGAACACCAATAGCTTATGTTCTAAGGTCAAGAATTGACAAATGGGACCTCATTAAATTACAAAGTTTCTGTAAGGCAAAGGACACTGTCAAAAGGACAAAGCGGCAGCCAACAAACTGGGAAATGATCTTTACCAACCCTACATCTGGCAGAGGGCTAATATCCAATATATATAAAGAACTCAAGAAGTTAGACCCCAGAGAGCCAAATAACCCTATTAAAAAATGGGGTACACAGCTAAACAAAGAATTCTTACCTGAAGAATATCTAATGGCTGAGAAGCACCTAAAGAAATGTTCAACATCCTTAGTCATTAGGGAAATGCAAATCAAAACAACCCTGAGATTCCACCTCACACCAGTCAGAATGGCTAAGATCAAAAACACAGGAGACAGCAGTTGTTGGCAAGGATGTGGAGAAAGAGGAACACTCCTCCACTGCTGGTGGGATTGCAAGCTGGTACAACTACTCTGGAAAGCAGTCTGGCGGTTCCTCAGAAAACTGGGCATGACACTCCCGGAGGATCCTACTCTACCACTCCTGGGCATATACCCAGAGGCTTCCCCTGCATGCAATAAGGACACATGCTCCACTATGTTCATAGCAGCCTTATTTATAATAGCCAGAAGCTGGAAAGAACCCAGATGTCCCTCAACGGAGGAATGGATTCAGAAGATGTGATATATTTACACAATGGAATACTACTCTGCAATTAAAAACAATGAATTCACGAAATTCTTAGGCAAATGGTCAGAACTGGAAAATATCATCCTTAGTGAGGTAACCCAATCACAAAAGAACACACATGGTATGCAGTCACTGATAAGGGGATATTAACCCAGAATCTCGGAATACCCAAGACAAATTCACATATCAATAGATTTCTAAGAAGATGGAAGGAGAGACCCCTGGTCCTGGAAAGACTGTATGTAGGGGAATACCAGGACAGAGAAGTGAGAGGGAGTTGAATGGGGAACAGGGGGAGCGAAGAAGGCTTATGGGACTTTTGGGGAGGGGGAAACAGGAAAGGGGAAATCATTTGGAATGTAAATAAAAAAATATAGAAAATAAAAAAAGAATAAAAGTGACTAATCACAGCAAATCTATCTACTAATCATTTATTGATATCTGTCATCTATCTATCTATCTATCTATCTATCTATCTATCTATCTATCTATCTATCTATCATATCTATTATCTATTTATTTATCATGATCTATCAATTTATCTATCATATTTATCATCTATCTACCTATCTACTATCTATCATATCTATCTTTTATCTATCACATCTCTCTATCTCTCTCTCTATCTCTCTATCTATCATCTATCTATCATCTATCTATCTATCTATCTATCTATCTATCTATCTATCTATCTATCTATCTATTATCTATTCATCTATCGATCGATCCATCCATCTATTATCTATCTATCTATCTATCTATCTATCTATTATCTATTCATCTATCGATACATCCATCCATCCATTATCTATCTATCATATCTATTATCTATTTATCATCGATCTATCAATTTATCTATCATATCTATCATCTATCTACCTATCTACCATCTATCTATCATATCTATCTTTTATCTATCACATCTCTCTCTCTATCTATCATCTATCTATCTATCTATCTATCTATCTATCTATCTATCTATCTATTATCTATTCATCTATCGATCCATCCATCCATTTTCTATCTATCTATCTATCTATCTATCTATCTATCTATCTATCTATCTATTGTCTATCTATCTATCTATCTATCTATCTATCTATCCACCTTCTATCTATCATATCTATCTATCTATCTATCTATCTATCTATCTATCTATCTATCTATCTATCTAAATCTATCTATCTGTCATCTATCCACCTTCTATCTATCATATCTATATCTATCTATCTATCTATCTATCTATCTATCTATCTATCTATCTATCATCTATCCACCTTCTATCTATCATATCTATCTATCTATCATCTATCTATCTATCTATCTATCTATCTATCTATCTATCTATCTATCTATCATCTATCTATCTATCTATCTATCTATCTATCTATCTATCTATCTATCTAAATCTATCTATCTGTCATCTATCCACCTTCTATCTATCATATCTATATCTATCTATTTATCTATCTATCTTTTTTTTTTTTTTTTGGTTTTTCGAGACAGGGTTTCTCTGTGTAGCCCTGGCTGTCCTGGAACTCACTTTGTAGACCAGGCTGGCCTCGAACTCAGAAATCCTCCTGCCTCTGCCTCCCAAGTGCTGGGATTAAAGGCGTGCGCCACCACCACCCTCTATCTATCTATCATCTTATAGAATGGGTACAGAAGGGTCCTAATACCATAAATGAATTCAAGGAATTTCACTGAAGTCCAATAGAGATGCAAAAATAATTTCTGTAGGTATTAGATAACTGACTGTCTTAGTTACTGGCTGTACCCTGTGGATAATACTGGACAATTTGTGTTGTTTGTATGCCCAATAATGTACAGTCAGTCTACTTCTGTGTTTGCACTCAAAATGAAGTCTTATAGCATAAGGCACAGCCTGAAAAAAAGACATTTTGCACAATCTAGAGTATTTTCAGGCAGTTCAGAGTCTGAAGTCAACAAGAACTATTTAGACTATGTCAGGATTCAATGTAAGTATGATGACAGGAAAGACACATATTCATCTATCGATCCATCCATCCATTTTCTATCTATCTATCTATCTATCTATCTATCTATCTATCTATCTATCTATTGTCTATCTATCTATCTATCTATCTATCTATCTATCTATCTATCTATCTATCTATCTATCTATCTATCTATCCACCTTCTATCTATCATATCTATCTATCTATCTAGATAGATATGTGCACATAGATAGATAGGTGCACATATGGTTGTGTGTATAGTGCATGTCTGCATATTTAGACAGACTCTTTGATTTGCGCATGGAGAAAAACAGGGGGACACTCATCCTTCTAAAATGAATCTCTGCATAGCAGCTAAGCTTCCATCCTGTGTCCTCTGGGGAGGGTGGCTTTTACAGTGGCATCCTGAGCCATAATTAGATTTCACCTTGGGCAGGTACTCAGAGAGCTGAGTATCTTATTTAAAAACAATAATAATCCTTTTGGTTTATAATATACAGGCTGTGGGACATTGCTAACTCCAGAGCTTCTGCTCTCCCTGTACACCTGTCTTAGTTACTTTTCTATTTTGATGAAAAGACACCATGACCAAGACAACTTATAAAAGAGTTTATTGGCTTATAGTTTGAGAGAGTGAGTCCATTATCATCATGGTGAGGACCATGACAGCAGGCAGGCAGGCAGGCAGGCAGCAGGCAGCAGGCAGGCAGGCAGCAGGCAGGCAGGCAGCAGGCAGCAGGCAGGCAGGCAGCAGGCAGCAGGCAGCAGGCAGCAGACAGGCAGACAGCAGGCAGGCAGCAGGCAGCAGGCATGCAGCAGGCAGGCAGCAGGCAGGCAGGCAGGCAGGCATGCAGCAGGCAGCAGGCAGCAGACAGCAGGCAGGCAGGCAGGCAGGCAGCAGGCAGGCAGGCAGGCAGCAGGCAGGCAGGCAGGCAGGCAGCAGGCAGCAGGCAGGCAGGCAGGCATGCAGCAGGCAGCAGGCAGCAGGCAGCAGGCAGGCAGGCAGGCAGCAGGCAGGCAGGTGAAGCAGTAGCTGAGAGCTTATGTCTGACCCACAAGTTGGAGGGAGTGGGGCAAGATAAGGTCTGGGCATGGGCCTTTGAAACTTTAGCACCTGTGCCCAGTGACACACCTTCTCCAACAAGGCCACACTTCCTGATCCTAAATAGTCCTATCAACTGGGAACCAGGCATTCAAACATATGAGAGTGGGGGCCATTCCCATTCAACTAGAAACCACACATTCAAACATATGAGTCTGTGGGGGCCATTCTCATTTAACTGGAAATCACACATTTAAACATATGAGTCTATGGGGGCCATTCTCATTTATCTGGGAATCACACATTTAAACATTTGAGTCTATGGGGGCCATTCTCATTTAACTGGGAATCACATATCCAAACATATGAGTCTATGGGGGCCATTCTCATTTAACTGGGAATCACACATTCAAACATATGAGTCTATGGGGGCCATTCTCATTTAACTGGGAACCACACATTCAAACATATGACCCAATGGGGGGCCATTCCCATTCAAATCACCACATCTTCCTTTAGGTTTTCAGATTAAAGACAGCAGCAAAGATCTTGTCAGATAGGTCCACATGAGCTTTTCTCTGTGTCTTGTCTCCTGCTGGGGTCTAGGATGTCTGTGGAGTAGGCCACGATAAGCATATGTGCTTCTGATGTTTCTGGCACAAGTATGGAGAAAACTACACAATTCTTTGATTTTTATCCCCAAATATCCCTTTATATCCTGATGATAGTGGAAGTAGCTTCCATTGTTAGTGTTTCATGTGTATAAGGCTTTTGCCTTCACATATGCCTGTGCACCATATGCATGGCTGGTGCCCACAGAGGCCAGAAGAGGATGTCAGATCCCCCGGATGGGAGTTACAGCTGCTGGTTATGAGCTGCTCTGTGGGTGTTGGGAATTGAATGCAGGTCCTTTGGAAAAGCAGCATGTGTTTTTTAACTGCTGAGCCATCTCTCCAGCCCTGACTTCATACTTTTGTGATTCCTATTTTAGAAATTCTGAATCTGATCTCATCAATGCCCAGAAACTTTTCTAATTATTTAATTGGCATTCCTTCAACTTATCTCTTGTTTCTGTGCTATTTTTTTCTGGTTAAAAAAATTTTTTTTAAACAAAATATCCTAACATTTCAAAAATCTGACTATAGACTCTTGAAAGGGACAAAAACTTACAAGGATAGAAATGAACAAATGAAAAGTACAAAAAGCTGCAAACTTTACAGATAGATAGGGCATCAAAGAAGACAGAGATCCACACAGGAAGATTGCTGGAATTGAATTTAGGACAGTGTGTGTGATGTGTATGTGAGTGATGTGTGTATGTGTATGTGATGTGTATATGTGTATGATGTATGTGTGTATATATGTGTTGTGTGTATGTATGTATGTATGTGTTGTGTGTGTGTGTGACGTGTATATGGTGTGTGTGCGGATGTGTATGTGATGTGTATATGTGTATGATGTATGTGTGTATATATGTGTTGTGTGTATGTATGTATGTGTTGTGTGTGTGTGTGTGTGACGTGTATATGGTGTGTGTGTGGATGTGTACGTGATGTGTATATGTGTATGATGTATGTGTGTATATATGTGTTGTGTGTATGTATGTATGTGTTGTGTGTGTGATGTATATATGGTGTGTGTGTGATGTGTATGTGAGTGATGTGTGTGGATGTGTATATGTGTATGATGTATGTGTGTATATATGTGTTGTATGTATGTATGTGCTGTGTGTGTGTGATGTATATATGGTGTGTGTATGTGTGTGTGTGTGTGTGTTTGGGCGCATGCACATTCACCCCTCTCTGTGTGTAAATGAGATAAGGCAGAGGAAGGGATAATAAGCTTTTTAAGGGACCAAGAAGAAGAAGAAGAGGGCTAAAAAGTTAAAGTTTCCCTAGAGGATATATTATTAACTAGTAGTAGAAGAAAAAAAGGCAAAGAATGGTCCTCATTCCATTGTCTGTCAAAGAGGATCTTCCAGTTCACGAGGGCAGAGCAAAGGGAGGCGGTCTGAAGTGAGCAGGAGGAGCTCTAAGGAGCACGGAGCCAGGCGTGGACAGACTCTGAACTCTAGGTGAGTTGTGTACCCCAGTGTTTCTGAGGGTCCAGAGAGGCTCCAGAGACTCAGTGTGAGTTCTCCTCTTAGGAAAGGGAGAAGCAGAGGTAATCTCGATGGGTAAATTCCAACTCAGGCTCTGGAAGCCTCCTGGAATGGCTTATGAAACAGATGACTCCCTAGCATTAGCCAGAGAAACACTGACAGTGTTGTGTAGCTTTGGTTTCTCATGAACAAAACCCCGACAGCAGCTTTACTTCCCTGCTTGGTTTAACGAATAATCCCAGGGATAATTTGTCATCAATTTGCTAAGATACTTGGACATTTCATAGAACCACTCTCCAGGTGGCTAAAAGACACGATGTAATATGTAGACAGTAGTGGGATTTCCAGCAGAACCTGATATAACAAATCCCCAAACTGAGCTTTACATGGAAGAACGGCCTACAGATTGGTAAAAAGATATTGTCTGATCTGTAACAGAGAAAACGTATGTTTTTGAGGAACAGAGTTTTGTATTCGGTTAGAGTCCAGAATGTAAATTCTTAACAGATGAATGACTCTGTTTGAATGTTGGGTTTAGGTGGAAGCCAAGAGAACTCATTTTAGCTATGGAAGCTTAAAAATGGAAGCTTTACTTTCTGACTGCTCAGGGAGGTGGCTGGTCCAGGATCTGAACTTTGTCCTGGAAGAGAGATTGTATAACATTTTTTAAAGGATGGGGACATGAGGTGAGGGGAGGGCTGCAGTGTTATCCAACTGTATTTTGACATTATGGGTTAAGCAAGGGAGTACCCACTGGAGACTGTGCTGTGTCCAGAGCACCTGACTTCAAGGTCTTTAATTCATTCTCCTAGACATTAGGTCCAGAACTCAAAGCCCTTAACTCATCTTCCTAGACATTAGGTCCGGAGCTCAGAGTGATAAGGGGACAAAGGAGCTGGTCAGCTGCCTGTGGTTAATTAGGGCATAACAGTCAATTCATTACATATTTTCACAACTTAGTCACCTTGGTTTAGATAACAGCAATTTCTATATTCCTTACCAGATAAGAGACAATTTAGGAAACATTTGAAGAAGTGGGACAGGAGTTCCTTCCCAGGCCTGGGAACGTGAACTTGTTTCACTCTGAAAGCAAAATGGAAAAGTTTCCCTGAGATGGCCAGACTCAGACATCTCTCTCCTTACAAGCTGTCTCTGGGATGTCTAAACTCAGGCCATTGTTTACAACAGAAGCTGTTTGGCTATTGGGAAGTCTTCAGCTCTCCTAGGGCCTGGGACCTGGAATTTAGTTTCTTCTCTGTGATTAAATGGAGTCTGAAACTGAAATGGTCTTACTTAGAAAACAATTTTTTCTCTCATTCCCAACATGAACAGTGTAGATGAGAGGCATGAACTCCTAGGTTGGTTTTGCTGCTGTGTGACCTGTCTTGGGGAAATGTGAACAAACATCCATTCACCCCAGATAGGGCACCGATGGCCAACTGAAGGAAAAATTCCATTTAGTCTAGTTTAAGGAACCAGTGAGTTTATTGGCAGATATGACAGATAATAATATTGGGGGTTACTTACAGGAGGATTGGGAACCTAGAGACAGCTATATCCTGAAAATCCCACACCCAATGGGGATGTTCCCAAAAGCTACATTACTGGACATGGGGACCCGAAGAATCCCTGAGGGACTGGGTAGGAGTGGATGAATTCTGAGTGAACATGTACTGTTGACATGGGCTTGGCCGTGTCAAGGACCAATGCTTAAGACTCCTGGGAATGGCAACACTTTCCCAGGGTCAGACTCAGAAGAGACAAAGCCTTCATGTTGGAGTGAGCCACAGAGGGATGCCAAAGCCTTCCTCTGGCTTGTGCTCCAATGGCGAAGGTGTGTGCAAATCCAAGGGATTAGGAACAATTGACCAGAGTATACAAAAACTTCAACTTTGGCTTGCTCCTCAGGGTGTTTACAGCTCACCTACAGAGACTAGCCAAGCCGGAGTCCCTCTGTGCTATAGAAGTGCTGAGACTCATGTTGTTCTAGGTAGTAGGTGTGCTGGATCAGAGCAAGCACCACCCACCTGATCCTAGCATTTCTGCCAAGTATCTGTCCTTTTTTTCATCCCCTTGATGCTCCTACTCAGGTCAAGATGCCAAGCTGTGCTGGGCATGGTACCCGGATGCCCTGAGTGATTGGCAGACAGCATTTGTTACTGCTTATGCAACCTTGAGACGGTGCCTTGTGAATCCTCTAACTTTTGTTTGTGGCCTGGGATGTGTGCTTAACTTTTTGAGTCTTATAAGCTTCCCTCCCTGCTTCAGAAGGAATGCTTCAGTTAGGAGAAAACACCTGTACACTAATTGTTATAAAGGTGAAGACCTGGGATGTTTGCTTATGAGAATGTAGGGTTGTCTAAATAGATAGACATTTTCTAGAGATCCAGGAAACCTTAGCTAATCAATTGAGTTTAGAAGCTAGTCAATCAAGATGCATCAGGTGATTAGTTTTTTAAAAAAGTAAACTATAGAGTTGTTTGCAAATAATAAAAAGTGGAGTGGAGAGGCCTGAGGGATGCCTCAGAGGACAAGGCACTTGTTCCTGGCCTGGGTGACCTGAATTTGGTCATCACAACCCACGTGGTGGAAGGAGAGGACCAACACCTTCCAGTTGTCCTCTGAGCTCCACCTGTGTGCCAGGAGTGCCCATCCCCTGAGAATCAACAAATAGAAGCCAAAGCCAAGTGGAGGGATGCCAGTTGAGATTTAAAGATTGACAAGTTCTCTGCATGCTAGAACATTTACCAAAGCCTGATCCAAGATGAGTAAACATGCCTATTCTCAGTTAAGTTTCTTTCGTTTCTCATGTCTGCATGTGCTCTGCTTTTGGCTACTTAAAAATAAATTAAAGGTGGGGTAATAGGGCTCATTAGGATGTGCAGGTCATTTTGATGGGAAGGGGATTCTCACTTACTTCTGTCGGTGTCAGGAGTGATCGTGGATCCCACCCGGAGAACTGCACCCATTCTTGTGTGATGTGACTTTGTGGTTGCTCAGATCATCCAGAGATGAAAACCCTTGTTTCCTAGAACTAGCTAAGGGTGTAGGTGGAAGAGAGGAGCTATGGGTGAACTTGTTAATGATATGATCTATTAATGTTGACCTGTGTCCTAATTGGTCCAACTTTGCTAAAAAAAAAATCCTAAAATATGGATTTCTAGGTCTCACCTAAGATCACGGCCAGCCTTAGAAATCTATTACATGGGGCTGGAATGATGGCTCAGCAGTTAAGTGTGCCTGCTATTCTTCCAGAGGACCTGAGCTTCCCCAGGTTCTACATGACAACTCACAACCATCTGTAACTCCAGGGGATCTGGCCACCTTCTGTGGCCTCTGTATGTATGGGGTACACACACACACACACACACGATGACACGGGTTCACCAAGAAGAGTGAATGTGGCCTGTGCATGTAAGCTTTCTATGGAGTCAGTGTGCTGGCATCAAGAGTGACATGTGACATGGATGAATCCATACATTAAATGGATTAACTAATTACATACCAGAGTTCTTCTCTTAATAATTGATGGGACAAATAAGTCAACAAGGGCACAGTGGGTTTGAGTAACCATTGTGAACAGTCTAATATAACTGACAGGGTGATAGCCTACCCTAACTCTAACTCTAACCTTAACCCTGATAGCTGTAGTGTGTGTGTGTGTGTGTGTGTGTGTGTGTGTGTGTATACAATGGTTTCTTATGCTTGCACAAGATAGACCGAGATAGACTGTATTTTGGGCCATTAGACAAGACCCAATGGTCAAAGTGATGAAACCCGTGTTCTTAGACTAACATGGAATCAAGCCAGAAATCCATAACAGAAAGATATGTTAAAAAACCCTCAAACATTCAGAAACGATAAATATCCCTCATGCAAAGAGAAAGTGACTAGAGAGGTTAGATGCATTTTGCCTGAGCTGAGTATAGAGAAGAGAAAGTTACAGGAGTCAGTATCTTTTTATAGAAATGGCAGTTATTAAAATTCAATTGTGTTGAATACATTTCCATAATCTTAACATGTATGAGAACAGTGTTAGCACTGGGCCAGCAAGGCAGGTGTGGAAATGCAACAAGCCCAGGCTGATGAGGTATTCTCCAGGGAAGTAAATCGCGTGTCTCATAAATCAGAATCTTATGACAGCATTCTTTTCACACTGTTATTAAATCAAAACAATGTCTAATTTTTTAATGCTTCATCCTGACTAAAATTTTTCCTTACAAATCACTCTCTCCTTTCTCTAAAATGTAAATAGCTGTGCCTCAGTGGCCCTTCCTTCTTATTAAAAAGCCCAAACTTAGTTGACCAAGGAAATCTGATCAGCTATAATTGAGTTTTTTTTCTCTTTTAATGCTGTAGTTTCAGTATGAATGATTTGCTTATAATACATGGATAGATGAGCTATTAATTTTCCCCCATTTGGAAATTCTTCTCTTTCACTTAAAATCTATGTAAGTGCTTAAAAGTCTCTATCTAGCAATTAGAACAAGAGACTTAAAAAATAGGATTTATTAATTTTCTATTAAGAAATTGGCATTTTGCCGTAGTGTCTGTCTGTGCACCACATGTGTATAGAAACTTGATGAGGTTGAAGGAGAACAACCCATCCCCTTGGGATTGGAGTTACTGCCACGTGGGAGCTAGGAACTAAACCTGGGTCCTCTGTAAGAACAGCCAGTGCTCTTAACCACCGAGCCACCTCTCCAGCCCCAGAATTTATTGTCTTCTTCTGCTTCTTAACTAAGCATTCGAATGAGAGTTTGCAGATGGTGATAAGTGAGGATGGGAAGAGCTTCTTTCCTTAGGAGAGGGTGTGGCAGAGTTAAGTCCTCTGAGCTTAACTTTCCCACCACACAAGGACAACAGAAGGCTTTCTCCAACCAAAACCGAAATCTCAGCTGACTGCGTACGAGTCTCACTGGAGACTGCGACCAGAGTTAAAAAATGACCCATGAACTGTGAGTACTTAACTCAGCAGCCTCTGAGAGGTACCAGGACAAAGGAGTGTGGGAAGCTGGGCCTTCCTGCAGGGATCCTGGGAGAGTACTCATTTTGGCTCACAGGTTCATGGCCTGTACCCTGGGGAGGCTCTCCAGGGTGAAGGGAGTATTTGCAAAGACCACCCATACTAAGTAGTGGGAAGTTATCTTTGCAATGCTAACAAGGTTCTGGGGACACATGGATTCCTGATTTCCAGAACTATAAGGTAATAAGTTCTTACGGTTACCAACGATTGAGTAGTGTCCAGGAGGGCTACCCGGATCCCTGCAAGAACCAGCATCTACACATGTTCGAGTCTCTGCCAGAAGATGATGCGATATTTGCATAAAACCCTCCCGCATCCTTCTACATACTGAGCTATCACTGCCTGAGTTAGCACAGCTAATGCAATTTAAGTAGACACCGAACGGTATGGCTCATGGATTGACAAGAAAAAGTCTGTGTATTCAGAACAGTACAGTTCAAGTTGGCTGGATCTGGGTATGTGGAAGGCACAGATATGAAGTAGTGATAACAGCCCAGTGGTTTGTGCTTATGACTTTCAGATCTCTGACTTATTGCGCTCAGTTGATTTGGTGGAATGCCTGGTGTTTTGTCAGGGTTTCTGTTGCTGTGATAAGACACTATGGCCAAAAAACAACTTGGGGAGGAAAGGGTTTGTTTCACCCTACATCTTGTAAGTCCATCTCAGAGGGAAGACAAGACAGTAACTGGAGTAGAACGCTGTTCATCAACTTGCTCTTTGGGCTTGTTGAGTTTGCTTTCTTATACAACCTGGGCCACTTACCCAGAGTTGGCCCTACCCACAGTGAGCTAGGTCCTTTTAGACCAATCAATGTGGCGGGGCGCATTTTTCTCAGCTGAAGTTTCCTTTTCCCAAAAATGCCTCCAGCTTGTGTCAAGCTGACATAAAATTAGCTGCCCGCACTGATTAAGATGCAAAAGTCAGGCAGGTTTGTAGCAGACACTTTAAACTTGTGTTTGGATTGCAGGGTGCAGGTAACTTCAGGTAGGGCAAAGGGCGACTCAGAGGACATCCAGTGAGTGTGTGATCCGTCCCTGTATTTTTAGGAGGTCTTGAGGCAGATCAAAGATTAAGAAAAGATATAAATGGATAACTTGCTTCAGGCTTGTCCTGTAGTACATGATAAGAAGAGATGGGCAGAGTAAATTATTGACCGATACCTTATCAGGGAGGATCTGGGCATGGCAAAGCAGATATTGTCATCTCTAGAAAAGTGAATGTCAGGAGGTTGGTGGCACTGCACTTAGAAATATGAAAACCTGGCTCTAGACACATAAGCTACTTTCTTTCAGAATAAGAGCAAACTCTTTTCAGTGGCTTACCTAAGATTTAATGTGGCTGGATGCAGTGGTTCATGACTGGAGTTCTAGTCCCTAGAGAGGTTGAGTCAGGAGAGTCTGCAACTTCAAGGCCAGCCTGAGCTACTTAGTGAGTTCTAGGCTTCTGCTATAGAAAGTGTCAGGGTGGACGCTTTTGTCTTCTCTGTCTACAAGGCAGCCCTATTTGCCTGGTTGTTTGGTCTCTTTTAAGTTTTCTGAGTTAGATAACTGAAGCCCAGCAGTTTAACTCATTCCAGAATTTTCCTCAACTGCAGTGTTATGGTGTCGAGAACCAGGACTAACACTGAGATGTTGCGAGGCAAAAGTTTTATTTTTACAGCTGGGTCGTCGGCCTTACGTTCTCCTCAGGAGTACGAGAGTGAATGCATCCCAGACCAGAAACAGAAAGGTCTTTTTATGGCCAAAAAGTGGAATTTTGCAGTTACTTTTATGATTATGGCAAAGAAACATGTTATGGGTTTATGGTTAAAGAGTTAACATATTGAGAAACATTTTATGCTCAGCCAGTGGAATAGTGGAAGCAATTTGCAATGTGTAATCTATAAGATTATCGAAGAAGGAATCAAAGGATTCAGGTTGACCTCTAACTAAGGACATGATCAAAATCTAACATTATTTAACTAAAAAGAAAAATTGAGCCAGCTGTCCCTTAATACACAACACAGCTCATTCTTACACAGGGGAGCTGGATAATGAAAAAAAGAAATAAAAAGGAGAGGAAAGAACATGACTTTTCTTAGGTCATATTCTCCTATGGTGGAGAACAAAGTTTATTGTAGATAAAAGAGAGAAAAAAGTTTATTGTAGATAAAGGGAGATAAAAGTTTATTGTTGATAACAGTGAGAGTTTAGAGTGGTCATGACCGTGAGCCCTGTGAGGAGAGCCAGGCACAGCAGCCAGGAGGTCAAAGGTACAAAAAGGCAGGTAACCAAAATGTCTGAATTATATAGAGTAGAGCCTCTGGAGGAAGGGCAGCCTAGCTCAGATGGTCACTCTAGTTCCCAGCTTCTCACAATGTCTAGTGTGAAGTCAGGAGTCAGAGGGAGGTAAATGCCACCTCCAGATTTGGATCAACACCAGATAATAATCAAAATGATGTGGAGACACATACTTTGTTCGTGTCTACCTGCTAATAGGGGACCTCATGAGGGAGGCCACCCAGGGGATGCCACGGAGAGTCCACTAGCCATGGGGAGACCTCTCGGCGGCCCTCAGGAAGAAGTGGCTGGAGTTTGGAAAGGATGGAGGGAAACAAGGCTTCTGCACCAGTTGTCATATGGATGGTGTTACTGAATTCCTAGAAAGACTGGTTTGGAGGTCTGGGGACAGTTTGCAGAAAGCCCCCTTGGTGTGTATCTGTGTCTCCTGCTTCTTAGTCTTTCCTTAGTCTGTCCAGTGTTGACTTGGCAAAGGTCAAAAGTTCCACATGGATATAGATCCATGGCATGAGGTGTCCTTAGCATGCTCAAGCTCTAGCGAGACACCGTCAGCAGTAGGTGTGTGTCTTGAGGGAATGGGCTGAGCACACATTGTCATTCATTGCAGGACCTGAGAGGCTGGTCCCGCATCTTCCCACCTGAGCTAGTATGTTAACCAGGATCAGGGTAGATCAAAAGGAGTGGAGTTGTAATTTGTGCTTGTCTTCGTTGTTTTCTTCTGATATGATGGGATGCCACCAGCTAGGAACTTACAAAGAATGAGAGCTCATTCAGCTCATAGCACTTGATGCTAAGAAGTTCAAGGGCTGCATCTGCTGATGGGGTAGTGTAAACTTAGTTTTGTTTAAACTTACTTTTAATAAGGGTTCTCAAACACTTCCATCCCCCCTTCCCTCCCCCCCCACCCATCTAGTCCACCACCCAAAGGTAGGGGAGAAAAGATGATCAATAGGACAAGGAGGTGTGGACCTGTTTAGAAGTAGTTCCTTGGGGATGATTTCCGTCTCTGTCAGGATACCAGCAGTCCAGTTCAGTAGTGTCAGGATAGCAAACATGAATCAGTAGCGGTGGCATGATCCAGGGATCCAGCAGAAACTGCCAGGCCACTGCTGAATTGGCACAAGAGAGTAGGATCCACCAAGATCAGCTGGGATGCCAGGCAGGAGAAGTTCCCTGCTGTGCCTCTCTCAACAAAGTTAAGATCAGTGAAGACCAATGAAAGTATTGCAAAGCTAGCTATGCAAGCCCACTGTCACTGTCGGTTGAGTCCTATTTATATTCTCTCCAAGCACCACGTGTTCTCCCACAGGTCTTGCCTCAGCAAAACACCATGTGAGTTTGTATTACCTGACATATCCAGAATCTTACACTTCAGGGTAGAGTTGGGTGGGGTATGTCTCTGTAGAGTTCCC
>BTHU01000016.1:0-38562 GCA_036184795.1 Tokudaia tokunoshimensis
ACTAACTAAAGAACCTCGCTTAAAGCAGTCATTTGTGAATATATAAACCTCTACTAAATTTACGTTGATAGATTATCAGAACTAAACATAGTCACTATAACTTAAATTGAGAAAACTATTTGATGCTGACATTAGACTTGCCAAGCTAATTCTCAAAAGGTGTATATTATCTGAATTGATAGCTTTAATTTCCTGTCTATTATATCCTGCAGCAAGTTCTTCATGCTAAGCAGGATTATTCTGGTAAGAACATTCATTGTTTTCAAAAATCTCAAAAGATCAACAGGAAATTCAGATAATGGAGCCAAAAATTATGATATGTACTAGTATGGGGATAAGCATAGTGACTACAGAATTAGCCAAGAATAGAATTTACCCCAGAATGTATGAAAAGAATGGATTTCCTGGCAGTAGGTATCTTGAAAATTGAAATTACTGGGATAAATTGGAGTTAAACAAAGTCATGGGGTGATGAAGCATTCAGGAATTCCAAGGAGAAAGAACATGTGGCAAAGCACTAAGACAATGGCACAGAAAAAATTAGGTGATACGAAAATGCCTATGTGCTTCTGAATGATGCAAGGTTTATTGAGTGTATAGACAAAGGGAAACAGAAATTATTCACAAAAATCCAAGATAGCACCCAAACAAAAAAAAGTACACCTTTCATCCAGCAAGAACAAAAACTGCTCAGAGAAAACTGGCAAGATATGCAACAAGCAAACCAAATTATTCTGTCAGTAAAATAATTTTCTCATCCATGTCCTCAATTTTCACCTTTCTCAGTGTATCAACTGACATACAAACAAGACCTTTCAAAGAATCAACTTGACTAAGGGTTTCAAAATCATTCTGTGCAACTATGCTGCAGCTGCATCATTGGAATTAAAGTGAATGGCCAATGTGGAGCTACTAATATAAGTCATTAGCCTATTGTGTGTACAGGAGAAGTATATGACCTTCCAAAAGCAGACCAAACGTGTAATAGGAACCCAAATTGTTAAATGTGACAGACAAAATAATTGCTTACAATGCAGGAGGTTACATTCAGTAGTCCAACTGTGTCTCTGTGCTGAATCTAGTCAAACACAGATAAATGTGTTTGAAATAAAAGTTTCATTTGTTCTATAAGGAGATTATTGTTTTATTCTTATTCTCTGAACAATAGCAAATTATTTGCACAATAATAATATTGTGGTAAGTATTATTTAGTCATTTAGATCTGTGTTTCAGCATCCAGGAAGGCTCACAGTTGTCAGAAATTTATCTAGGATAGGTCACCTTTAAAATACAGAATAATATTTGAAAGATCATTTCCATGCATTCTATGCTCTATACAAATACTACCACCTGTTCTTTCCCAAGAAAACATGCCAGTGATTGCTCATCCCACACAGACTCTCAGGAGCAAGGGTCTGGATCAGTCTTTCACATTCACTTATGAGGTTCCAACAGACATCACTGCAACACTGATGGACTCTGGTTAGAGCCTTCTATCCTGGGGCAAGACAGGTTTGGGTGCATAGTCTCCTAAGCACACCTTACCTTTCTCAATCATGCTGTCCCTTCAACAATTCCTTGTCATGTCCCATGACAGTGGGCATCAGAGTAGGTAGCACTCTGAACCCTAAAGAAGAGGGTTCTCAGCGTCCCTCCTCATTCAGAAAGCTTGGATGACTGCCAAGCAGAACGGCCATGTTAGGTAGCTCACAACTGGTCCGTGCAGGCCCGAGGACAGCTGCTCTCGAGCTTTGCTTGATTCCGGAGACCAACCGTCATTCGAATTCTGTGCGTTTTGCCTTCTGGACGTGTCCACAGATCTCGGGAGAGTGAGAGCCTCTCTGAAAGGATTCTGGGTGACTACTACTTGTTGCGATCCACCATTGGCAAGTACATTCACTGCCACTTCAAGGGGGCAGTAGCCCCTTCCCATTCCTTGTTCAAGTTCCCTAATGACTAAATGGCCAGACGTGTGGAGAGAGGTCAGCGAGCCTCAGCCCGGACTTTACCCTCTAACAATAGACCGCCGGATTCCCCGCTTCTAAGGCCCGGGACTCCCTTCAGTGTCCTCCAATCGAATACTACCACCCTACACCAATGGAGGAATCACTTGCAGGGTTCCCAGCCTCCACTGCCTGGGATCCCCCTCAGTGTCCCCCAACAGAATTATAACACCCTACATCAAAGGGGGAAGCAGATGACCAGCAGAGACCAGGGGTACTTTGCATCTCTGGGGTTCCCTAGACTGACTCGGCACACATTCAGGAGACCAAAGTTCTATGAGGACCAGAGATTCAAAAAACCTGATGCTCGTGTTACAGAAGAGCTACAGAAACTCAAAACTCTTATAAAGGCTTCAGCCAATCAGAGGACCCTGGACCCTCGGAGGGATGTGAAAGAGAACAAGAAATGGACAGTTCCACTTCCTCTGAGGGTTCCTGCGGGCACAGTTAACCCACTGACCAGGGACTTGAGACCAACTACTTTACAGCCGGCCACCAGAAAAAGAGTGGCCTCACCTTCTGTGACCACACTTGGGAAGGTGAAAAGAAGCAAGTCTATGTCTACTGGGTTTGAAGAATCTGTGGATTTTAACCAGATGAGTGTCAGAGTGCCTGCAACATCTAAAAAACACAGTACTAGAGATGCCAGTGAAAAACTCAAAGAAGATCACACAGTGCCTGGGCCATCTTCTGCTGACTCTTCTGCTGACCAACGTAGACAGGTAATTCCCCCACATATTCAAGGTTCCCTACATCCTTCCCTATCTAGCCAAGGAGATCTGGGAATTTCCACTTCTCCCCAAGATGCTCAGGGATTGTCCCTATCCACCCAAGATGTTCTGGAACTAAACAAATGTTTCCAAGGGTCTATGGAACCTTCCACATCTGTGCAGGAATCCCAAAGACTTCCCTCTTGTGCTGCAAGCAAAACCATACCTGTCTCCTCTTCCAGAAGGAGTTTCAAAAGTTTATCCCCAACCCTACATGTCTCTAATCTTTCCAATTCTCTTCCTAAGCATGTTGGACAAGACACCTCTGGTCAAGGGGACCTACAACAAGTCCCATCAGACAAAGAGGGGTCTAAACCTTCTTCTTCAAAAGATAAGTTCAGTGATTTCTCACTTTTCCCAAATGTATCAAGGCCTACCACCTCTCCCCAGGAGAGTTTAACACATTTGACAGCTGCCAAAGCAGGGCAGAGAGATAATTCCTCTCAAAAAGAGAGCCAAATATGTCCCCCCTTTCCCCCAAATCACCCTATGCAATCTGCTTTTAGTAAAGTGAGTTTGAGACCTGACCCTGATGACCAAGGGCATTTTAAAACTTCCCCATTAAACCAACAGGGCTTTCAAAGTCCTCTACCATTAAACAATGGTCTCAGATCATCTCTTACAGTCCAAAGAGGACTAAATGGAACCAAAATCCCCCAAGGGCGCCTCACACCACTCATACCTGCCCAAGCAGAGACAAAAATCTCCACATCTAAGCTGGAAGCTCAAGGACCTTTGCCACTTTCAGTAGGGACTCTTGAAAGTTCCACATATAAGCAAGATGTGGTAGAAACTCCTGAGTCCACCCAAGGGACTCTCGTGCCTTCTGCACATACACAAAATGAAGTAGCACCCTCACCATCTTTCCCAGGGGCTCTGATACCTTCCCAACCTGTCAGGGGGGCACTAGGATTGTCCTCCTCTACAGAAGAGTGTCAAAGACATGTTCTCAAAAGTGACCTCCCACAGAAAAGGAGATTAAATCATTCTCCTGCTATGAAAGGGGAACCTGAACATGCTCATTCTAGCAGAAGACTGAAAGGTGCTCCCTCTAAACAACGAGTCTTCAGAAAGTCCCGAACTGACCAAGAATTATTCAAATATCCCCTACCAGCTAAAAGACCCCTCTTGACTTTTCATCAGATCCCAAAGAGCCAAGGTTGTGCCAAATCACTCCCAGGGAGCCATGCAAGCTCTGTATTAGTACACTGTGCTAAAATGATACAACCTGCCCTGCCTCCCCAGGGAACTCTAGGTCATTCTGATTCGGTAGGAGAGACTGTAAAACTTTCCACATATACATCAGAGATGCTAGGATTTCCAAAACCTGTACAGGATTCTCTGATTACTACCCTATCTCATAAAGGGACTGTGGGACAGGATACATCTACAAAAGGGGTTCAAGTCACAGTTCCATCTTTAGCAGTGGCTCGTGGATGTGACACAGCTACAAAAGATGTTCTAGGATATAATTCATCTGTTCAAAAGGATATCAATCCAGTCCTATGTGAACAAGGGGCTGTGGGACATGATATGCACACAAAAGAGTCTGTAGCATCCTGTACATCTAAAGAAGGGAGGTCCTTGTATTCCACCTGTGTACACCTGTGTACAAGGACCTCCCCAAATTGTTCAGGAGGCTGTGGGAACTTCCCTATCTCGTAAAGAGGATCAGTCATCTTCCCCATCTATGCAAGATGCTACAGAATCTTACCCATCTGCACATAGGGCTGTTGGTCATTCTCCAGGCCTACAAATGTCTCCAAAACATCTTCCAAATACCCCAAAGGCTCTGAATTCCCCCTTATCTTCTGAAGGGATCTTGGAACATGTTTTGCCCATCAAGCTGGCTGTGAAACCTGCCACTTCTATATAAAAGGTGGTATCCCCTTCTTCAGCTGAGGAAAGTTTTCTTGGAACTTCCACAAGTAAACAAGGTGGTCTAGAAACTTCCCTAGCTGCCAATGAGACTCTTAAACCTCTCACATATGTCCATGGTGCTTGAGGAGAGGCCACATCTACACAGGTATTTTTAGTAACTTCGCCTCAATCTGAAACAACTGTCATGACTTGCACAGGTACACAAGACACATTAAGACCTTCCCCATCTGAGCAAGAGGCCATAGGATCTACTATATCTGAACAGGGTGCTTTAAAATTATCTCCATCTACCCAAGAGTGTTTTGTTTACATGCCTTCTCAGGCGGGAAATATTAGACTATCCCCCTCTAACAAAGTGGTCCCGAGGCTTCCAGTTTCTAGAAAAACCAGGTTAAGTGTTGCTTCTTCTGACAAAGAAGACTTCGGAACTTCTGCAAATGGGGAGTTTGCATCATCTGCTGCTTCCAAAGAAACATCAAAATTCACAACTACTACTCAGGTGAGTTGCACACATTCTTTATCTGTCCAAAAGGCCTTGGAATGTTCTACAAATAACCAAGGGACTATGGAAAGTTGGCAATCTACCAAAGGGCATGCTAGACATTCCATATCTTCCCAAAAGGCTCACGGGCCTTCTCTATCTACCCACAAGGCTCTGGTATGCTCACCATCTGCCCCAGGGCTTCAAGGAATTTCTTCATCTCTCTCAAGTGCTCCAGAACATTTCCCCCATGCTCAAGGTGATTTGTCACTTTGCAAATCAGACATTAGAACTACACAACCTCCTCTATGTTACAAAGGGTCTAAGGGAAAGTCCACATCTAAAAAAAATCATCTAGAAGTTGTGCCTTTAGCCCAAACATATCTGAAAACTTCCATTTCTACTAAAGAATCTAAAAATCCTTCTGCCTCCAACATTCTTGCTGGAGGACATTTACCATCTACCCTAGGATTTATGGCACCACCAAAATCTAAGCAGAGATATATAGAAACTTTACCAACTATCCAAATGTCAGCATCTTCCCCAGGAGTTCTGTATTCTCAGGGAAAAAAAGAACATTTGCACTCCGGCCACGGTGTTCAGAAAGGTTTTCCATCTTCAATAAGTTTTTTGGGACAATCTTCCCACCTCTCAGAAGATATGAAAATTTCCTCACCAGAACAAAGGGTTTTAGGACATGTCCCCTCAGCTCAGAGTCCTATGGAAACTTCATCATCCTCATCTGGGTTTACAGGATCTTTGATGTCTTTGCAAAGGCCTCTGGATCTTTCCAAAAACACCCAGAGTACTGATGCTACTTCACCAACACCCCAAGAAAATCTTGCACCTTTGTTCTCTCTCCCAACTAAAATGGGAACCTACCAATCTACACAAAAGATGCTAGGAACTTTTCCACCTAGACCAGAAGATCTGGTAATTTCTCCTTCAGCCACTGTGGCTGCTGGACACTTACCAGTGGCTCCAGCACCTCTGGGCCTTTTTCCATTATCTCAGGAGACTCCATCAAATGTGCCTGGGGCACATGTTCCTAGAGGTCTAGATTTATCTCAGTCTGGCTCAGGGGCTCCCCTTAATGTAATGCCACCTACCCAATGGCAACAGGGAACTCCCTCATCTTCAGAAGGAAGTGTAGTACCTTTGTCTTATGCCCAAGGGGCTGTGGGACAGTCCCTATTTGCACAGCAGACTCTAGAACACTCCATATCTTCACTGGGAACTCCAAGACATTTTCTGTCTGGTCTAGGTGATATGGCACATCCCCTGCCTTCCCAGGGTACTAAAGAACCATTGCTATCTGTGGGTCTGAATATGGGAAAATATTTACATGCTCAGGGTTCTCCAGGACATTTGAAAAATGTCTCAGGTTTTCCAAGGCATAAGCAGGCTGGTCCAGATCCTGTGGGAATTTCCTTACCTGCTCTTGCTTCAGAGGCTTTGATATCTTCTTCATCTTGCCAAGGATCTCAAGGATCTTTGCTATCCACCAAGGAAGGTTTAAAAGACTCAAACTCTGCACCAAATGCACAGAAACCTTGTCCATTGACTGCACAGTCCTTGGAACCTTTGGTAAGTACCCAAGGACCACTAAACATTGACACACATTCTAAACAGAATGTGCATTCTTTGCCATCTACACTAGGGGATTTCCCTTTACAAAGGACTCTTAATATGTCAACACTGCCACAAGGGACCCTAGAGCCTATGGAATCTGCCCACGGGCATGGTTCAGAAAAAGACAATCCGAGAGAGTCTATATCACTACAGGGGACTGTAGAAGCATCTCGACCTAAGACAGGGATTTTAGGATCTTCTCGGCATGCTCATAGGAAGGCTCAAATATTTCCATCTAATCAAGGGACTGAGAAACATTCTCGGTCTCCTAGAGGGACTATGAGACTGCCGAAATCTGAAACTAGGACTCCAGAAAAATTGCCATCTGAACAAGGACCTGTGAAAAATTTCAATTCATTTCAGAAGGCTTCAACACATTCTCTATCTATGCAAGACACTCTGCAATGTTCACTATCTACTACAGAGCCTCTAAGATCTTCATCTGTGGAGAGAATTAAAACAACATTGATATCTTCCTTAGGGAGTATGAAAACTTCAACCTCTGCACCAGGTGCTCAGAAACCTTCCCAAACTACATCAGGGACTCCAACAACTGGGAGATGTAAGAAAGGGCCTCTAGAACATTCATTGTCTGTCCACAGGTCTCTGGATTCTTTGCCATCTTCCCCAGAGTTTACAGATCATTCAGCATCTTTCCAAAAGAAGCTAGGGCACCCATCATACATAGCAGAATCTCAGGATACCTCGCCATCTGTCCTAGTGACTTCAGGCCTTTTGCCTCCTAGAGGGACTATGGAACTATATAAATCTGAAACTAAGACTCTAGAGAATTTGCCATCTGAACAAGCAACTTTTTCATCTACCCAGGGAACTAAAAACCCATTGTTATCTTCCGTAGGGAGTGTGAAACCTTCATCATCTGCAATTGTGCTCAGAAAACTCCCCAAATTATATCAGGGACTCTAACAAATGGGAGATGTAAGCAAGGGCCCCTTTAACATTCTCAGTCTGTCCAGGGGACTGAGGATTCTTTTCTATCTACCCCAGAGTTTCCAGAACATTCAGCATCTTTCCAAAAGAAGCTAGGTCATTTATCACATATGGCAGAATCTCAGGATAGTTCGCCATCTGTCCAAGGGACTGTAGGCACTTTGCCTCTTACAGGGGCTATGGGACTACCCAAATCAGAAACTAGGACTCCAGAAAAATCTCCATCTGAACTAAGGTCTTCTTCTTCTATCCAGAAAACTGCAAAACCATTGTTATCTTCCCAAGGGATCATGAAATCTTCATTGTCTGAACTACATTCACAGCAACCTCCCCAAACTATGTCAGTGACTCTCCCAACTGCAAGATGTAAAAAAGGGCATCTAGGACATTCTATGTCTATCCAGGAAACTGTGGGGTCTTCGCCATCTACCCCAGGACTTCCAGAGCATTCAGTATCTTTCCAAAACAATGTAGGGTACTCGTCCCACAGGGTAGAATCTCTGGATACCTCGCCATCTATCCAAGGAACTACAGTCTCTTTGCTACCTCCATCAGGGCATACAGGAAATTCAGAATATGACCCAGGATCTCAGGAATCTTTTTGAGAAGTCTCAAAGGATCTAGCATATTTGCTAGGACCAAACTTTGCATATCTGCTCAGGCAACCCTGGGTCTGTCACCAAATACTCAAGAGTCACTCCAGCAGTCATCTGCCCAAAAGAATCAGGATATAGATGAGTCTGCCCAGTGTACTCATGAGCATTTATCTTCTGTCTCGGGTTCATTGGGAATGTCTCCATGTGTGTCAAGGACTACAGGAACATTGTCACATGCCCCAAAGCCTGGTGGGCATTCCTCACCAACACAAGCAAGTCCAGCCCCTCCATCTTCTTTGCAAAAAGCTGTGACAACTTTTCCCTATTCACAAGCAAATCTTGAGCTGAATGCATCAGCACAAATTTCACCATTACCCTCACCAAATATTCAGATGCCTTGGCAAACTTCCCTTTATGCAGAAGCCACTTTCAGACAGCCCAGAACTGCACAGGGAGTTGAAGAACTTTTGCTTTCTAGATCAGGGACTCTAGGAAATAAAGAAAGTGACAAGCAGGAACTAGGAATTTTTCCATCTGCCCAAGTGCCTCTGGGAATCTCCTTACCTGCAGAAGGAACTTTAGGATCTTTGTCATCTGCACAAGGCATTCTGGGAACTTCCCTACGTGCCCAAGGGTCTCAGAAACTGTCCATATCCAAACAGGAACCTATAGGAACTGTGTCATCTTCTTCAAAACCTTTGAAACATTCAACTTCTTCCCAGAAGACTCTCAAATTTTCTCCATCTGCCAAACAAACTCTGCAATGCACATCATGTTCCCCAAAGACTACTGGATCTTTTCTATCTAATCAGGAAAATCTGGGAACTTTTTTGTCTTCACCAGGTTATTCACAACACCCCCCACCTGCAAAATGTGGTCAGGAATATTCACTATCTACTCCAACAGCTGTAGGACTTTTGCTAACTTCTAAAGGGCAGAAGAAAAACTTCACAGCTCCAAGGGAACTTTGCCTGTGCAAAGTTCTTTGTCATCTATCCAAAGGAATCGAGAACCTTCATCACATTCCACATGGGATTTGGGACAAAATACACACACCCAGAGTAACTTGGGACATTTGCCACGTGTGGGGAAAGATGTGGAATCTTTTCAATCTGCTTCAGCATCTATAGGATCTTTAATAACATCACATCCAGGTGAATATCTGGGTCTTTCTTCACCACAAGAGACTGCATTATCTGATCCCAGGGGTATGGGAACTTGCCTATCAACAAAATCGACTCTGAAAGGGACTAAATCTAAACAAGTGACTCTGGGATCTTCCCCTTCTGCTCAGGGCACTGGGGGACATTCCTTATCTGCACAAGCCACAGTAGGTCAGTCCATGTCTGCAAAGCAGACTGTGGGTACTTTGCCACCAATTCCAGGATCTCTGGGTTCTATCCAAAATACTCAGGTGCTCCCAGGATCTTTGCCATCTAATCAAGTGCCTTTGGAAATGTCTTTACTTGCAGAAGGAACTCTAGGCTCTTCTTCATCTTCCCAAGAGGCTTTTGGGCATTCCCTTTCTGTCCAAGGGTCTCTAAAACAGTCCACCTCTAAACAAGGGACTGTACAATCTGTGTCATCTGATCAAAAGACTTTGCATCGGCCAACTTCTTGCCAAGAAGCTAAGAGATCTTTTTCTCCATCTGCTCAACATGCTGCACAAAGATCCACATCTTTATCAAGGGACACTATACATTTCCTAGCTAGCCAGAAAACTCAAGAACCTATTTTGTATTCCCCAGCAGATGTAACTCACTCACCATCTGTACTAGGTGGTCAGGAACACCTTACACCTACTCCAGGGGTTCTAGAAACTTTGCCACCATCTTCTCAAATGCCCAAGGAACTTTCCAAGGCAGAAGAGGGAGCTTTGCCTGTGCAAACTTCTTTTTTCTCCCACCAAAATAGTTTAGAAAATTCAGCAGATTCCACAAGGATATCAGGACAATACAAAGAAAAACAGAGTACTGTAGTTCATTTGCCACAAGTGAGGGAGGATGTAGCATCTTCTCAGTCTGCTACACCGACTCTAGAAACTTTGCCACCATCACCTCCAAAACATGGTAGAGAGCCATCTTCTACCCAAGGAGGTACAGAAACATTCCCATCTGGTCAAGGGTATCTAGCACCTTTGCAATTAGCCCAGGAGCTTCTGAAAATTTCTATCTCAGCCCAGGCAATGACAAAAACATCACAATCTTCTGAATGTACTCATAATCCTCTGGGTCTTTCCTCCTCCGAACAAGGGACTCAAGCATCTTCTGACTCTGCTCATGGAGCTGTGAGTCCCTGTCTATCTGCACACGGACTCACAGTAGGTCGGTCCACATCTACACAAAGGTCTACTCGACATTCTACATCTGCTCAAAGGCTTTCAAATCCTTCCTTACATACACAGGTTATAGGAACACAGTCCACCTCTAAGCACAGCACAGCAGCAGACTCAAAGTCTTCCCCAGTGTGTCAGAGATCGATCCACCCCAATCAAAACATGGTAAGAACTTTTAAAACTGACCAAGGATCTCTGAGAATTTCTGCAACTGCACAAGGCTCCATAGAGCCTTCATCATTTCCCCAGGGGACTCTAAGATATTCATCGTCTGCAGCTGGTGCACAAAAATCTTCAAAAGCTACCCGAGGACATACAGTATCTGATGATTCACCTCTGGAATCTTCAATATCTGCACAACTTATTCCTTTACTTTCTTCCCTAAGCCTTTCGGGTCCTTCCATTTCCACAGAAGTGACTTTTGATCCCTCTAAACCTACAGAGGAAACTTCTACTTTATGCCAAGGACCAAATGAGTCTTTGAATTCTCCACAAAGGGTCCAACAAACAGATCCATCTGCTTCAGACTATTCAGGATCTATGCATTCTTCCAAAGGTCCCATGGTAATCTCTTTATCTGGACAAGCAACAGTAGGACCTGTATCATCTGCCCTAGGGCCTTTGAAAATGTTCTTATCCATTCAAGTGAATACAGAATCTTTGCTATCTGTTCAAGAAGGTGGAGGCCCTTGCCTGTCTTTACATGGCAATCTGGAATGTTGCACCTGTACAAATTGAGGGCCAGGGACATCCAATGCTTCACAAGGAGATTTGGCAATGTCAGCATCTACCACAGTAAGTCTAGGATCTTCTCCATCTGTCCAATTGGATGTGAGAGTATCACAACCAGTATTATCTCTGAAACCTCCCCTGTCTGACCAAGGTGTTCTAGGAACATTGACATCTGCCCAAGGGCCTCCAGACACTTCCATGTTATCCCAAGAGGCTCCAGGACCCTGTTTGGAAAAAGAGGCTTTAGGAGATTCATCATCTGATCCAGAAGATCTTGGACTTACTGAATGTGGCCAGGGCACACTAGAAATTTTGCCACATATACAAAACAGTACAGAAATACCACCTGTTAGCCACGAGATTATAGAACCTTTTTCAGCTGCACAAGATTCTCTCAGATTTCCACCTCCTTCATTACTTAGTCCAGAGGGGGAAGAACCTCTGCCATGTACCCAAACCATTTTTAAAATTTCAGATTCTGAGTCAGGAAATTTAGAATCTTTGCCATCTGTACCGGGGCTCTGGGGCTTTTGAAACCTAATGAAGGTGCTCTGGACCCCTTAGTATCTGAACAAGGGATCCTGGGAATGCCAACATCTCCCCAGGAAACTTTAGAACTTTCTCAAACAGCCCAGGAGCCTCTAGAACCTATGCCATCTACTCAAGACTCTGTGGGTACTTCCTTTTCAACAGAGTCTCTGGGACTGTCCCTTTGTGCACATGGTGACTTTATCCCTACCATTTTTCATGAAAAATGCCAGAGACATTCCCCTTTTCCCAAGAAAAGTCCTAGACTTTTCACTTCTACCCAAAGGATATTGAAATATGTCCCATTTTCTGAAGGGGATAACAGATCTTCCCTTTCAGAACTTGAGGCCTTAAAATTTTCTTCTGCTGAAAGTAGCCTCACTTCTTCCAAGTGTGCCCAGAAGGATTCAATTCCTACCTCTTCTCTTCCAAGGAGCATTTTCCCCTTACAATCATCAGAATTGAGTTTCAGATCTAGTACCCCTCCTAAAGAAGTTCTCAGTCATTCTTGTTCTCCAGGAGATTGCTCCACACATTCTAAAATGGGGAAAACAAGATCAAGACATGCCTCTTTAGACCAAGCAGGCCTGGAATCTGTGCCATCAGAAGACAAGGGCTGGAAACTCTGCCATTCTTCCAAAATGGAGGCAAGAGCTTCCAGATCAGAGAAAAGGTGTGCAAAGCTTAAAACTGAGACCATCAGAAACCTTTCCACTTCTGATTCCGCCAAAGGAGCCTATGGATCCTCACAATCCTATGTGGATGAACTCAGAAATTCCCCACATCCCCAAGTCATTCACAGACGGTCCAAATCTACCAAAACCCCATCAGTAAAAGCCCCTTCTGACCAAAAGGACACTCAAGCTTCCCATACAGAACATGAGAGTAGCAAAACATCCTCTTTGTCAATAAAAGGGCACAGACATTCTTCTTCTTCTAAACAAGATAAAAAACCTAAAGCCATTCCCCAAGACTGCATCTCTATAGTGGTTCACAAGTACCACTAACTTTCTTTAAGAGTGTTTCAGGCATTCCACCACTCCTCATGGGATTCTCAAACATGCTACTTCTACCAGGAGAAAACAGAGGAATGTCTCTGATATCCAAGGAGTCCTGAAAACTTCCCTTCCAGACCAAGAGTCATCTCCAGATGGAGACAGTACCAATAGCGGTGTAAAACTCTCATCATCACCCCCAAAAAGATGTCAGCCACCATGTTTCTACTTAGCCAGGCTTAAAACATGTTCCTATTGTTCAATTGAGTGAGAAATCTTCCATTAGTGTCGAACAGGATCCCAAAGCACTTGTTCGAATCGTATGGGATTGATGCCTCCACCAGTTCCAAAAGGCAGTGCCACATCATTCTTTCTCATCCAAGGAAATGATAGACATACTGTATCTCTAGCAGAGGACATGATACTTTCTCTCTCATACCCAGGGGAAGACACAGCATCCCAAAATGAATTTGGGTACTCACTTTGTGACACTTCTGTCCTAGGAGGACACAACTATTCACACTTTGTCTGAAGCAGTCTCAATATAATTCCACTGCAAAGGGGAAGCTGTAGTTCTTTCCTCTCCCATAAAGGAGCTATCAGACCTTCTCCATCTAACCAATGTGGACTCAGACTTTCCAGTTCTCACCAAAGGGACATTGGATATGTGCCCCCAGTTTCAGGTAGCCTCGGAACATTTTAGACTGAAAGAGATGGCCTCTCATATGCTCCATCTAAGAAACTGGGCCTCAGAGAAGCTTTTTATAACAAAAGAGACCTCAGAAATGTGTCCTCTAATCAAGTCAGTCAGATATTCAAGTTCTGTGCTAGGAAGCGTCCAATGTACCCCTTCTCCCCAAGGTGGTACCAGAGCTTCCCAGCCTGCCCAATGAAACCTGTAAGACAGCCCAACACAAGAGGGTGGCCTGGGCCCTACTCTCTCACCATGGAATTTTCAGTTCTTTTTTTCCCATAAGCCACCCTCATGTATCTCACTATGTGCCCCATATGAACAACAGGAGTTTAAAACTTTATCTTCTCATCAACCATCTCTCAAACTTGCAAATTCCACTCCTAGCTGCCTCAGATGCACATTGATGCATTAGGTAGGACCCACTGACTGAAAACACAACAAGAATTCCCCCTTATCATTAATAGTAGCTCACAATTTGCAGCCAGAAGCACATGCTATACAATTTTATCCTCATGGGGAATAACATGCTTCTTCTGACAAGTGAGGGTCTAGACTTACGTGGTCTGACCTAATCATTGACAAATCAACTCCCTCAATCTAAGGTGCACTGAGTGTATCTTAGTCTTATCCTCTGACCTCATGACATCCGTCCAAAGAACAGGGCCCTGGTGCCTGAGGTCCTAGGGCCTAAGAGTAGCTAATAAAGCCATATTCCTGGATATTTACCCTAAAGTTGGCCAGCAGAAATGAGAAAGCCATGTACTGTTCAGAAGTAGGCAGCTGATTTATCAGGAGACCTGGCTGGGACCTGCCTTCTAGCATGTTGGAGATTGATTACACTGCTACCTGACCTGCATGATATGGATGTTCTAGATTCCCATGAAGTCTGGATAAGGAAATATTCTCTACAATCCAAATTGACTATTGATCTTGCCTGGATACTGGCGTTTCTGATTTCCCTTTACATGCTATGAAATTTTCTGCCTCTAAAGAAAAGTATCCTTAGTAGATTTTCTGTGGATAAATCTACATTCTCATTCTGGCATGGGGTCCTCCAAATCACGTTTCTGGTACAGAATCATCAGATGTATTCCTTCAGGACCAGGAGGACTTACACTTTCCCACTTGCCTGAAGTAGAACTAAAATCATTCTCAAGGTCTCAAGGGGTGTTCAGACACTCTGTCTAAACCAGGAAGAAAATTGCACTACAGGCATTCTTCTCAAGTAAGGTTCAATCCTACCACATAATCACAGATCTTCCAACTTTCTGTGTGGTCCAAGGGGCCTTCTGATGTGTCCATTCTGATCCAGGGTTCCTCAGATATTCCCCAATGACCAAACTTTCCTGCCTAGAAACAATATGCCAGGGCTGGAGAGATGACTGAGCAGTTAAGAGCACTGACTGCTCTTCCAGAGGTATTGACTTTAATTTCCAGGAACACCATCTGTAATGGGCATCTAATGTCACCTTCTGGTGTGTCTAAAGACAGGGAGAGTATACTCACATACATGAAATAGAACCAGTGTGCCTCACAACATTCATCAGTAACTCAAGAGGGTTTCAGATGTACGCACTAAACATCAAATGTGTCAGAAACTCCCCAGTGTTCAGGGCAGCATTAACATACAATTCCTTTGAGAACCTGAAACCTCAGTTATTCTTTAGTTGCTCAAAAAGCCCTCAGAGTTACCACTTTAGAACAAAGGTGTGACATAGGTCCTGAGTGACTGAAGAGGCCCTGAAAGTGATGACATAATAAGCAAAGGACTTCAGACCTGGACAACATCTTAAGAAGGCCACAAATATAGCCCTTTTGCTATAAGCATGGAATACCATTGATAAAATCACAAGGGGGACTCAGATGTACCCTTCTAGAAGCAGGGCATTTTATGTTTACACCTAATAACTCCATCAAGTCAGAAGCAAATTAACCCATAACTTCAATGGGGATGAAACCTAGTTTGATTATCTTTTGAAGAGTGCTTTGGACTTATTTCCCTCTAACCACAGTAGCCCATGACATTAAGCGTATGCCAAAGGGGTTGACTGACCTAAATAAAAACACTTTATTCTTCCTCTGTCTGCACTGCAGGGTTCTGTGACATGCCCCTCTCCTGAAGCAAGATACAGAAGTGACCTTGTGACTGAGGAGTGTGTCTCTCACATTCAGGCTCAGTTGTAGTGTGCTTCAGACTGAATCCTTGTGACCAAGAATGCACAGGAGCTTCTCTCTTTGTTCATAGCTGACTCAGGTCTACACTTCAACTAAGAGAGACCAGAGCTTCTCCCTCAGACCTTGTTGGTTTGGAAATACACCTATGAACCTCCAAAACCAAACCAAAATTAACGAAAACAAAGCAAAATCCTCAGAGAGCTCTGGATTCAAATCCCATGGCCAATGAATAAAAACCTCAGCCTGGATCCAAGGGCATCTCTCTTTAAGCTGCTCACCAGAAAGCTAACTGTCCTCCATATCCACACTTGTGTGGCATATTGTAAGTTTAAATAGGGAACAGATGAAGGGACTTTGACCGACTTGTCAGAAGAAACCTCAGATTGCTGTCAAGTCTGCAGTAAATTCCTCAGAGATAGGAACTTTCTAGAGTTCTCTGAAGTTCCTGGACCAACCTCCTCGACAGAGGTATACAGGCCTATTCCCCATGTCCAACAGGGTTGAGGGCCTTTTTCCTTTCCAAAATTTTGGTATTTTTCTTCCTCTGATGACTGAGGTCTTAAAAGTTATCCCTTTTACCCAATGGGCCCTCCTAAAAATCCAGTCTCAAGAGCCCGTGGGATATTTTATCTCTGATAAAGGAGTGTTACTCCAGAAGCCAATCCTGGAACCTTAGGCCAGTTCCTTGAGTAAAGTCACATGAAATGGTATGAAAACATCAGTCTAACTCAGTTCTAGTTGGTTGAACATAATTCATAAGAGGCATTCATACTGAGGAGATATACCCAAGTTTTCTTCATGAATCATGGTATCTATATTTGGTCTCCTGCCAGTTCAGCTAAAGATAGGGATACCCTAGACTGTGATGAACAGTCAGAAGGTGAGACTATGTTAGGACTTCGGGAGCTAAGGTAAGCAATTTGATTTTTCTTCAAAATACTATGGGATTTTTTTTATACTCTGATCTTCTCTCCTATCACAAGGGTCTCAGCACCTCTTTTCTTCCCAGGGGTACTCATTCCTTCTACCTTTGTTTAAAGAGGCATCATATCTTCCCACTGAAGCAAAGGGAGACTCAGATCATTCCACTTTGGCTAACGGAAGCTTAGACATTCATTTAGGTTGAGGAATCCCACACAACTTCCTGATATTATGGATTGAGCCTCAGATATTTTTCCTAATGTTTCCCAGATTTTTTCTTCAGTTCAAGGTAAACTCTAGGTTCACAAATGATGCAATGAAGAATCTTTGACTTAAATATTGTGCCAAGGAAGAAACATACATTCTATCTACTTTGAATAAGGGAAATGTAGATACTCCCTTAAATTTGAAGGGGGTTTAATACAAATTCTTCTGTTTGAGGAGGTTAAAGAGAAACCACTGATCTGAAAACTCACACAGATGTTCATTTTTTCTCAAGGAAATTTTAAATCAACATCCCGTGACAATGGTTTCCTCAGAGAATCCATTTCTATCCATAGAATCCTCAGTTCTTTTCCTCTAGGAGATCATAAAGTTTCCCTTCTGACATGGATGGCCAGGCATGCCCTAATGACTGAAGGGAGGGCAGACCATTCTGAAATGATGTCCTGGGTGATGACAGTAAAAATCTGAGCCCTAATCTAAGTTCTATCTTTAAGACTGTCCCTTGAAATGGAGCACTTCCATCTTTGTTGCCCATGCCTGGGTGCCTCTGGACAGCTTGGGGAGAAGATAGAGCCAGAGTTTACCAACAAGTTTGTAAGAAAAATGCTCTGATTGCTGGCAAGCTCACCTCAGAGTCTCAGAACACATAGGTATTCTGGACTGTGAGGACATTTGCACCTGATAAGGTATGGTCTGCACCTTCTTCCAATTCCCAAGGTATCCTTTCTCTTGAGGGAATCTGTGACCTTCCTAAACTTTTTTATCCTCCCAGCATATTCTCTCTCTCAAAGATAGAGCCATGATGTGGTCAAATAGTCTTGTAACTAACTTATCAGGCATAATTCCAAACGTGGCTCATTCTGTAAATAAGGGATTCTAGTTCACTTGGCTTTGAGGTCCCCTAGTGCAAGTTTAGAATCAGAGCATAGAACCTGTGCCAGCAAGTCAATAGAAATGTAATAACTTCAACATTTCTGCCTAGATCTGAACAGATGAGCACACTAGAAGTAACCTGGCCAGCAACAATCATCCAAACCCTTGGGAAAAGGGCAGAAATTGCTGGCTCCTCTCTACCAGAATGAACCCAAAATTTAAAGATACAAAACTCTTAATAAGAATTGGAAACTTATGATCACTGCTGGAAACTTTGCCACTATATAAGGTACCAGGGACCTTTACCTTTGACAGAGTGTATATGGCAACTTCACTCTGCCTGAAGATTTCATCTTCCCTTGTCAATTGGGCCTCAGAGGTTTCCTCTCTTACATGGGGCTCACATTTCCCAGTGTTAAGTTATTCCTTCTTCCTACATTGAACAGAATGGTAGAAGTCTCCTATGACTAACATTGCCCTAGACCCCATTTGCCCAATGGGGCCCTAAACAGGTATTATGCCTTACATGGTCCATATATATTCCTATTTCTGCCAAGTGACCTTGGGTTCTTTTTCCTAAAATGGCTGGCAGATTAAGGGAGCCATATACCATATGTTCAACATAAAAGAACATTTGATCTTCCATGTCTTCCCAGTAGGATTGTGGGGCTATTGTCTACCTCCATTCACCAAGTGGATTTTAGACCTCAGTTTCTGCAAAAGGGACCCTAGGAATCCAAAGTTTATTGAAAGGACTCTTAAAACTAACTCCTGTGTCAAAGGGGTTTTTCAGATCTCCACTCTCTACACTAGGGTATTTCAAGTTTTCTTGAGCTACTAAAGAAATATCAGAACTTCTTAGCAGTCCATGCCTCACAACCACCCCTATTAACTAAGTTTGCTTTAAAGTTAACCCCTCTGTCCATGAAATCCATACAACACATTTGCAACCAATGGCACCTCAACTTTTTCTCCTTTTAGATCATAGGAGAGAAGACAGAAATCTGAAATTGGCTCTCATTCTCTTTGTCTCAAAGTTGGTCATCAAAATGCACTGTTCCTATCATTTATTCACAGATATGTGCAGCTGAACACGGCCTTGAGGAAACATCAATGCTTGCATAACTACTTATCCTGTATGAAGTCTGTTGTGACATTGCCTAGACTCAAAGATTTCACACAGGGTATGCATATGGGGAAAATACTTGGAAGCTAGTGAGGCAGAGTTTGAACATTTTTCTAGTACCCAGTGTAGCCTAGAACCTTCCCCTGCTGACCATGGGTGAACTGAATATTTCTGTTCTGCAAAACATGACTGGGGACCTCTACCTTATAAACTAAACTAAGACATTCAGGATTTCTCCTTCATTGAAGTTGGTCTTAGAACTTCTCATTCTGAGAAGAATTTCTCAGAACTCCTCTGCTCCCCAGATACTTCACACTGTAGCTGTGAGAACTCTGCCTCAGTCCTTCCCTTCCCCAATAATGTGGCCTTAGATCTTACTCACCTTTGCAAGATGTAATTTGAACCGCTGTCATTGACCAAAGTGAGATTCCTCATCCCTTTATTCCAAGGGTGACATTAGATATGCTCTTTTGAATAATAGTCTATCATGCCTTTTGTCTTCAAATATTCTCTTAAGTCTTTGAACTACACCATATGTATATTCTCTAAATAAGGGAGATTTCAAACCTTTCACCTTTTACCATAACTCCTAGAGAAATATAATGTTCCTCTCTTGTTTGAGGTTCTAGGTCCTATGTGAAGAATTACCAACTGAAAATTAGGTTATGCTCTTCAATCCAATTGCATTGTTGCTGCTCATATGTGAACATATTAAGATAAACTGAAAGAAGGCAAACAGCCAGGGACAGCCATCCAGGCTGTTTGAAACAGACTTGGGTTGTTGCCTGAACTCCCTCAGACTAAACACAAGAACTTCTACCCACTACAGAAGAGTTGGAAGCTGAAGATCAGTGGTGGGATCTCCCTCTACTGATCAAGGTGACAGGGACATTCATGTTTACCATAATGTTGCATGGCACTCACTCCCTTTTCAAGGGTTTTCTAACATATTCCTTTGCACAACCAGGTCTCAAAGTTTTCTCTTTTTTGTAAGCGGCCCAGTGTTTTCTCTCTCCCAAGTTACCTCAGTCCTTTAACTTCACTGAAGAGAATGTCATACCTCTCTCCTACAATTAACCTACTGCAGACCTTCCCCATTTGCCCAAGGAGGACTATAGTGCTCATTTAGTGGAAAGTCACTCAAAATTTCTGTTTCTCTGACAGTGGGATTAAGACATTTCTCTTGTGACAAAAGATGCCCAAGACTAAATAATCCTTATGCCATTCCCTCTGTAGAAGCTAGAATCAGATCTATTCACATGCAGTTCTGTGTAGTGCAAAAGGAGTCCATGATTTCCTCTTTCAACCACAAGAACTATAGATGTCCAGTCCCTGGCCAAGAGTATATGCTCCATGGAACAGTTATGACAGAGACCTCAGGTCTCTGAGAATGAGAGGGTCTCATTCATTCCATCTATAGCATAGGAGCTTCAGATGTAGCCTCTAGTTATGGGATGCCCAAGATCATTGCTTAATTCCAAGGGCACCATACACTTGACTTTAAACTCATATTTCCTTAGTGCCAATCTCTGTGACCAAGATTGCCAGGCAAACACAATTTCAACCTCACAGTGGGAACTCACTATTTTCTGATTATAGGAGAAAATAGAAAGATAAAAATCATCTGCATGTAAACTTCCTACAGGTGGTTGACAGAAATGCAGTGTTCCTGTCTCTAATTTAAGGATGTGTGAAGATCAACACAACTTTGAGGGAGCCTCAGAGTTCAGACAACCATTACCCCCTGTTGGAGGTGCATGCTGATTGCTTCTTATGTTCTTCCCAGCAGTATAAACAGTATATGGATCATGGAAGTTTAGAAGAACTGATGGACTCAAATGACATAATACCATAATGTTCTTCCACTACCTGAGGTAAAGTAGATTTTTCCCTTCAGCACAATGTGGTGACTGGATCTTACTATTTGATTAGACATGGACAGGCACTTTCTTTCTAAGCAAAGCATTTCAGAATGACACCAGAAGTTGCAATTATGAATACAGGCTACACAAACTGCATCTATTTTCCAGGCATCTCACACTATGACCTTTGTTTGAAGTGTCACTAGCACTTTACCTGGGATAAGTGGTCCTCAGGCCTTTCTGTTGTTACAAATAATACCCAAAACCTTCCTTCTCTATCCAAGATCAGTTATAAGAATGACTGGAGTTTACTATTGGGACCTCAGCATTTTCATTTTGCCCAAGGGGACCAAGATCAAAGTATCCTCACAGCATCCTCTACTTACAAATGTGCCTCATACATAACTCTCCAATCATGAGATTTAGATTATTTGCCTCTAAGTTTGGTCTCAAGGAAAATCTATGTGGGACCAAAGGGACTAAACTTAATTCCGCCCTGCACTGGCAGAGCCTAAAACTTAGGTCATCTGTCTTTCATGCACATACCCATATAACTGATGATAAGCTTTAAGAGGACTTAGAGACTAACAATCATGACTGACGAATAATCCTTGGATTGCTGCCAGGCCTACCATGGAGCAACTGAAGATGGGACTCTTCTAAACTGTCAAGCAGTCCCACTTCCTCTGCTCAAGGCAGGCTAGAACACTCTATTGTCCTTAAAGAGGACTGGGACTTTAAGCAGTATTCATGTCTGCTTCAAACTTCTAATCCTAAACATCAATACTTAGACCACAAATTTCTCTCCTTTATATATCAAATGCTCCCTCTGTATCTAAGAGGGTCCAATATCTATCTTGTAAGCCTGACAGGGCCTGAGATCATCTCTACCTGCCCCAGACTCAAAACTCCATGTCCAGTCAAAAATGACCTCAATAATTATCCTCTCTGACCAAAAAGAATTCCAAACCATTCTCTTACTGATAAAGAAGATCACAAACATTCCACTTAACTGAATCTCACATTCACTTCCTCATCTGAAGGGGACATCAGAATAACTCTTTTCAATGCAATGGTCCTCAAATTCATACCCTCTGTCAAAGAGGTCTATAAATGTATTCCTTCATCACAGGGCTTCAGTGTCTCTCCCTCTGCCTATGGGAGCCTAAGACATTCCACACCTACTCATCATTATTTCCTCTTTCTTCTCTGTCTAGGGGACAACAAAGCCTTCTCCTAATGCCCACATTGACCTGAAATCTTTACTGTTTCCCAAGAGGGTCTCATGCCTATCCACTCTTGTAAGGTATCAATAGATCTTTTTCAATTGACATTGTGTGCCTTCTATATCTCAACTGTCTAGGATTACTTCCAAACTTATTCCTGCTACGTATATTCTGAGACATTCCTCCACTGAAGAAAGGGGCCTTGGCCTTATCTAATCTAACCAAAGGCTTCAATGCCTAATGATAACCATCCAACTAGTTGGAATAATGGAGCCATTGCTGCCCGGAATTTCACACAGCACACAAAATATATGGACATTATAAATACTGAAAAGGATTCGGAAGCTGATCAAGCAATACTGGAACTTCCTCTGCTCCACAAGGTATTTACATTTTCTCCAATGTGAAATTGTCTTTCTTATTTTATTGAAAATAGCCAGAGATTTTGCCCCTTTGACAAAAAGGTATAGAATTTCTCAGAGTTTGCACAGAGTTTCTCAGAAATCCTGCTTATACCCATGAAGTCTGGCACATTTCCTCTTTGATAAAGGCACAAAAGTCCTACTTCTGTGCAAAGCTGCCCAAGTTCTTTCCCCATCTTACATGATTTAGACATTTACAACAGAGAGTGCTATAGACCTGGCCTGTCTGATTGAGGAAATCTCACAATTCCCTATCTTCCCAGTACATCTCCTACCTCAAATTTCCAATTTTTGTGACCTTGGCAGCACTATTCTGACTTAAGAGATTTCTGAGCACTCTGGACTCTGGTCCCAAACAAAGGAGTATGAAGGCAAGGGGAAATAAGATTACCGTCTTTGTTGTGTTCCCTTAGATAGAGATGTCCTGCCTTCCATGCAGAGGAATGTGTGGATGAACATATATTTGAGGAAGACAATAAACCTGAGACTACTGCATTGCAGACTCTTAGAAGACTTCTAAGACTGCTGTAATGCCTATATTGGACATTCAGATGATGTGTATTCTAGATTGTGATTTCAAGTTTGGAGCTGATGAAGGAGTGAATGCCTGGAATGTCCTAGAATTCTGAAGGTATCAATCAACCTTCAACATCTGCTCAATAGGGCTGTAGATATAAAGTAAGAGAGGTTGAGATTATTCCATGCAATCCTGGGGGGCTATTAACTAATCCCTCTAATTTAGAGCATTTTAAGTCTAACACCTGACACCAGAGGCACAGAAACAATTCCTCTTCTGCAAACAAGGATACTGAATAAGTCTCCACCTACCCAAGGAAATGGGAGTATCCTCTTTTACTGAATTGGATTTGAGACTATTCCCTATCCCTAAATATAATTACATACCCCAAATATTTCTGTTCTTACCAATAGAATCTCAGACCTAATCATTCTAATAGAGAACTGCAGACCACCAATATCCAAAGGGTTCTCGGACATTCTAAATATTCTCCTGTGGGAGTAGACTTACTAAGCCTATTTAATTGGTCTTCAAATCCTTCTCTTGTGACCAAAGGGATTCCAATTTACTGCTTCTGATTTATCACAGAGCCTCAGATTTTATTTTTTCTAAGCTGTCTTCAAATATGTCTTTCTGGCCAAGGAAGTGTCCTCTGATGCAGGGTTTTCAGACATTCCCCACCCTACCATTAGGATATATCATATTTCAATACACATGAAGGGAATGCCAGACCTTCCAGGCTTAAATTTCCAGAGTCCAAGCTTAGCAAGTACAGTCCAGAATAGAAGTTCATTGTCTCAAGGCAGAAACTAAAATGATGTGTTCCCCACATTTCATACCTAGACCTAGCAGATGAACATATCCTTAAGAAGGAGAATCAGTGTGGAACTGTCAACCAAGTTTTCTGATAAATGCTCAGACTGCTGCCTGACTGGGAACCACATCCTCTACAGTGGACAGATGCTCTAGTCTGTGATGAGGAGCTGCTAGTTGCTAAAGGATTACCTGGAATGTGCTCCATTGCATGAGGTAGGATGCGACTTTTATCTCATGTCAAGGAATGAGTATGCAAATTTAAACTACCCAACCAAACATGCTGCTTTAACTCTTCAAAGTGTTTTCAGATTTCCAATTTTTTCCTGAAGAAAACTGTCAAATCATATTTCTTCCCCTTGCTCCTTGCCCTCTCACTTATGACCACTAGTCACACATCTCTGATTATTGTTGGGGACATTCTTGGTCTGAATATGAGACCATCAATAGTGCCCATATACACATTGTGATGAATGGGATCTTAAATATCCACCTCTGGCCAATGGTACTTCAGACATTCCTTTCTCATTACCTGATGTCTCTATACTAGCTTCTTTATTCAGCAGGCCTCTGGTTGTACCTTGTTGCCAACTCTCCCACTTGGCTCAAAGAGACATCACATTTACACAATGTGGACAAAGAGGCTTTGGGCCTTCTCCTGCTTATCAATATAACATTCCTCTCTTCAAGTTTGAGGTCTCCAGAGCAGCATGGAGAGCCGGGAGTAGCACTCATCATCTTCATTTCATTCCTCATCAGTGCAGAGTGGTCCCCACCTTAGTATCCAGACATGGATGGTTGAACACAATCCTGCCAGGCTGGCAAAGCACTAGACACCCACCCACGTTCTTGGAACCATGTTCAGACTGCTACTCCTCCTCCTGAAGATGCCACAGATGACATGTTTACTTTTGATTGTTGTTGTTCTCTTCTAATTGTTCTTGTTGTTATTTTTGTTGTTTTAAGTTTAGAAGAGAATATCTTGTTATTTGGTTGTTATGGAAGTCATCTACTGGTGTTAAAAACTATCAACCTACTGACTAAATGTTTCACATTTTCTACTCTGTTTGGAAATCACAATTTATGCATAAATTTTTTTCTAACGTTCACCTTTTTTTTCTAAGTTTTTTTTATTTACATTCAAAATCATTTCCCCTTTCACATTTCCTCCCTCACCGAAAGTCCCATAAGCCCCCTTCCCTCCCTCTTTTCCCCATTCAACCCCCTCTCGCTTCTCTGTCCTGGCATTCCCCTACATCCAGTCTTTCCAGGACCAGGGGTCTCTCCTTCCATCTTCTTGGAAATCTATTGATATGCGAATTGTGTCTAGGGTATTTCGAGATCTGGGTTAATATCCCCTTATCAGTGACTGCATACCATGTGTGTTCTTTTGTGATTGGGTTACCTCACTAAGGATGATATTTTCAAGTTCTGACCATTTGCCTAGGTATTTCGTGAATTCATTGTTTTTAATTGCAGAGTAGTATTCCATTGTGTAAATCTACCACATCTTCTGAATCCATTCCTCCGTTGAGGGACATCTGGGTACTTTCCAGCTTCTGGCTATTATAAATAAGGCTGCTATGAACATAGTGGAGCAAGTGTCCTTATTGCATGCAGGTAAAGGCTCTGGGTATATGCCCAGGAGTGGTATAACAGGATCCTCCGGGAGTGTCATGCACAGTTTCCTGAGGAACCGCCAGACTGCTTTCCAGAATAGTTGTACCAGCTTGCAATCCTACCAGCAGTGGAGGAGTGTTCCTCTTTCTCCACATCCTCGCCAACAACTGCTGTCTCCTCTGTTTTTAATCTTAGCCATTCTGACTGATGTGAGATGGAATCTCAGGGTTGTTTTGATTTGCATTTCCCTAATGACTAAGGATGATGAACATCTCTTTAGGTGCTTCTCAGCCATTAGATATTCTTCAGATGAGAACTCTTTGTTTAGCTCTGTACCCCATTTTTAATAGGGTTACTTGCCTCTCTGGCGTTTAATTTCTTGAGTTCTTTGTATATATTGGATATTAGCCCTCTGTCGGATGTAGGGATGGTAAAGATCATTTCCCAGTTAGTTGGTTGCCGCTTTGTCTTTTTGACAGTGTCTTTTGCCTTGCAAAAACTTTGTAATTTAATGAGGTCCTATTTGTCAATTCTTGATCTTAGAGCATAAGCTATTAGAGTTCTATTCAGGAAATTCTCCCCTGTGCCCATATGTTCAAGGTTCTTCCCTAGTTTCCTTTCTATTAGTTTCAGTGTGTCTGGTTTTTTGTGGAGGTCCTTGATCCACTTGGAATTGAGCTTAGTGCAAGGAGATAAGAATGGGTCAAATTTGCATTCTTCTGCATGTTGACCTCCAGCTGAGCCAGCACCATTTGTTGAAAAGGCTATCTTTTTTCCACTGGATGGTTTTAGCTCCTTTGTCAAAGATAAAGTGACCATAGGAGTGTGGATTCATTTCTGGGACCTCAATTCTGTTCCATTGATCTACATGCCTGTCACTGTACCAATACCATGCAGTTGTTAACACTATTGCTCTGTAGTATAGCTTGAGGTCCAGAATACTGATTCCCCCAGAGGTTCTTTTACTCTTGAGAATAGTTTTAGCTATCCTGGGTTTTCTGTTATTCCAGATGAATTTTTGAATTGCTCTTTCTAACTCTATGAAGAATTGAGTTGGGATTTTGATGGGGATTGCATTGAATCTGTATATTGCTTTTGGCAAGATGGTCATTTTTACTATATTAATCCTGCCAATCCATGAGCATGGCAGATTTTTCCATCTTCTGAGGTCTTCTTCGATTTCTTTCTTCAGAGACTTGAAATTCTTGTCATACATATCTTTCACTTGTTTGGTTAGAGTCACACCAAGATACTTTATATGGTTTGTGGCTATCGTGAAGGGTATCATTTCTCTTCTTTCTCAGCCTGCTTATCCTTTGAGTATAGGAAGGCTACTGACTTGCTTGAGTTGATTTTATATCCGGGCACTTTGCTGAAGTTGTTTATCAGGTGTAGGAGTTCTCTGGTGGAGTTCTTTGGGTCGCTTATGTATACTATCATATCGTCTGCAAATAGTGATAGTTTGACTTCTTCCTTTCCAATTTGTATTTATTTGACCTCCTTTTGTTGTCTAATTGCTCTGGCTAGAACTTCAAGTACTGTATTGAAAAGATATGGAGAGAGAGGGCAGCCTTGTCTGTCCCTGATTTCAGTGGGATTGCTTCAAGTTTCTCTCCATTCAGATTGATGTTGGCTACCGGTTTGCTGTAAATTGCTTTTACTATGTTTAGATATGGGCCTCGAATTCCTGATCTTTCCAAGACCTTTAGCATGAAAGGATGCTGAATTTTGTCAAATGCTCTCTCAGCATCTAATGAGATGACCATGTGGTTTTTTTCTTTGAGATTGTTTATATAGTGGATTACATTGATGGATTTCCTTATATTGAACCATCCCTGCATCCCTGGGATGAAGCCTACTTGATCGTGGTGAATGATCGTTTTGATGTGTTCTTGGATTCGGTTGGCAAGAATTTTATTGAGTATTTTTGCATCGATATTCATAAGAGAGATTGGCCTGAGATTCTCTTTCTTTGTCGGATCTTTGTGTGTTTTTGGTATTAGTGTAACTGTGGCTTCACAGAACGAGTTGGGTAGTGTTCCTTCTGTTTCTGTTTTGTGGAACAGTTTGAAGAATATTGGTGTTAGGTCTTCTTTGAAGGTCTGATAGAATTCTGCACTAAAACCATCTGGACCTGTGCTCTTTTTGGTTGGACAACTTCTAATGACAACTTCTATTTCTTCAGGGATTATAGGATGGTTAAGATGGTCTATTTGATCCTGATTTAATTTTGGTATTTGGTATCTGTCAAGGAAATTGTCCATTTCCTCGAGATTTTCTAGTTGTGTTGAATACAGGCTTTTGTAGTAGGATCTGATGATTTTTTGAATTTCCTCAGTTTCTGTTGTTATCTCTCCCTTTTCATTTCTGATTTTATTAATTTGGATACTGTCTGTGCCCTCTGGTTAGTCTAGCTAAGGGCTTATCTATCTTGTTGATTTTCTCAAAGAACCAACTCCTTGTTTTGTTGATTCTTTGTATGGTTTTATTTGTTTTTACTTAATTGATTTCAGCCCTGAGTTTGATGATTTCCTGCCTTCTACTCCTCTTTGGTGTATTTGCTTCTTTTTGTTCCAGGGCTTTCAGGTGTGCCATTAAGCTGCTAGTGTATGCTGTCTCCCGTTTCTTTTTGGCGGCACTCAGGGCTATGAATTTTCCTCTTAGCACTGCTAAGAATGAGGGTGCCCTTGCATTTGGAGCATAGATATTCAGAATTGAGAGTTCTTCTTGGTGGATTTTTCCCTTGATCAGTATGTAGTGTCCTTCTGTGCCTTTTTTGATGACTTTAGGTTGGAAGTCAATTTTATCTGATATTAGGATGGCTACTCCGGCTCGTTTCTTGGGACCATTTGCTTGTAAAATTTTTTCCAGCCTTTTACTCTGAGGTAGTGTTTGTTTTGACACTGAGGTGCGTTTCCTGCATGCAGCAAAATGCTGGGTCCTGTTTACGTATCCAGTCTGTTAGTCTGTCTTTTTATTGGGGAATTGATACCATTGATATTAAGAGAGATTAAGGAATAGTGATTATTGCCACCTGCCATTCTTGATGCTATCTTTATGTTTGAGTGGTTATCTACTTTCGGGTTTGATTTCAAGAAGGTTACTATCTCATTTTTTCCAGGGTGTTGTTTCTCTCCTTGTATTGGCGGTTTCCACCTATTATCCTTTGCAGGCCTGGGTTTGTGGAAAGATATTGTGAAAATTTGGTTTTATCATGGAATATCTTGGTCTCTCCATCTGTGGTGATTGAGAGTTTTGCTGGGTATAATAGTCTAGGCTGGCATTTGTGCTCTCTTAATGTCTGCATGAGATCTGCGCAGGACAGACACCGATTTCTGGGGCCTGCCCTGCTCCTGAGTGACTTTGGAGCCCTGATGTGCCTTGCCCCAAGCGATGTTATATTGGGGAGTCCCTGCAAATCCAAAGGCTCAGCGTAGTGGATTCCCAGAGCAGAGGGCACCAAAGGGAGGCTGGTAGGCTCCTGCCCTGTGCAGGGGTGTGTGATCTCTCCAGGGGAGGGGGTGCGAAGGGGCGTCCCTCTGCAGAGCAGAAGTCCCACAGAAGGGCTGGCACGTTGATTACTGCAGACCTGCCCAGCTCTTGGGAGCAGGTTGCACACAAGCTGCCTGAGGCCCAAGTGATATTATGCCTGTCTGTCTCCGAGCTTGGCGGTCCCAACTACCTGGACACTGGAGCAAAGACAGCAGAGTGCACTCTGCACTCTCTCGACTGTGCAGGTCACCCTGCAGTGGGGATGGCCCACAGCAGAACTGGCGCCCGGAGGACCACAGCGCTGTCCAGTTCTTAGGAGCAGATGGAAGCCCCAACAGGCCGTGTCCCAAGCGATGTTATATTGGGGTGAACCTGGATACCTGTCTCCTCATTGAGGTAGATCCCGGAACAGAGGTCGCCAAAGGGAAGATGGTAGGCTCCAGCCCAGTGCAGATGGAGGGGGTCCCTCTGCAAGGCAGAAGTCCCACAGCAGAGCTGGCACACTGGTTACTGCAGATCTGCCCAGCTCTTGGAGCAGGTTACACACAAGCTGCCGGAGACCGAAGCGATATTATGCCTGTCTGTCTCCGAGCCTGGCGGGTCCCAACTACCTGGACACTGGAGCAAAGATGGCGGAGTGCACTCTGCCTATGCATAACTTTTTTATCATTGTTTCAGAGACACACACTATGTAATTCTATTTGACAAATGTAATTATTTTAACCAATATTCTCATGAATATATATTTTATGTGCAAAACTCCTCCTGCGTTGTATTCTTTTCCACAAGATGACAGTTTCATTCAAAGTCATTTGGAAGATCATTTCTTACTGATGTGACTTAAAAAGATATATCTTGGAGCTGAGGGTGTATGACTGAATATCTCCAACACTATAAGTACCTTCTGTAGCATTGCTATGTAGTAGATTATAAGTATCAGTTAGTATACACTAATAGCTGAAACTATGATCATGTATGAGAGAGTTTTTAGGGAGCAATTCTTAAAATTGGCCAGAAAGAAACGAAAAAAGAGAAAAACATCAAATCAACATTGTGTCTTTTGTGGGTGTGTTTGTAGAAGATTTTTCAGTTTGAATGTCCAATCATTATGTCTTAATTAGGGATAGTAAACTATGCTCCGTGTATGTGTGTGTGTGCGCGCGCGTGTGTGTGTGTGTGTGTGTGTGCGCGCGCGCGCACGTGTGATTGTGTGTGTGTGCAATAAAGACATCTTGTCCTTAGTGTTTAGATTATCATCACATATATTTCTTTATCATCATCTATGTATGTAAGATGCATGAATGGATGTATTTACGTAGTTATGTAGACAACTATCTTTCTATCATCTATTTCTTTCTCTTTCCATCCCCCCTCTTTCTTGGTTTATCACTCATCGCTGAATATATGTATGCAGGCAGCTCGGTAGGTGTAGTAATTTTAATGTAATTGGTCCCCATAGGCCCGTAGTCAGTATTAGGAAGTATATCCCTGTTGGAGTAGGTATTTCCTTGTTGGAGGAAGGTTGATACTGGAGGAGGTGGGCTTTAAGGTCTCATACATGCTAAAAGACATGCCCAGTAGGCATCTGTCTTTCTTTCTGTCTGTCTGTCTGTCTGTCTGTCTATCCAAGAGTAGCTGTGACAGTGTCTTTAGCATGTGTGAATGTAGGCGTGGTGTCATGTAAAGCAGGCACAGATACATTTCCACACTTGGTGGAAGAAGCAAGATTTAAGAAGCTCAAATTATTTTTCATATATATATATATATATGTCTGTGTGTGTGTGTGTGTGTGCATACACATACACACATTTGATGGATGGAGCAAAGCTTCAACCCCATACATATATACCCATACTGGGTGGATGGTGCAAAGCTCCAACTATATACTAATCCTGGGCAATATACCATGAGGATGATCCAACATGTAATAAGGACACATGGTCCACTATGTTCACAGCATTCTTATTTATAGTAGGCAGAAGCTGGAAATAACCCAGATGACCTTCAACAGAGGAATGGATACAGAAAATGTGGTGTATTTATATAATGGAGTACAATTCAGCTATGAAAAACAATGAATTCATGAAATTTTTAGGCAAATGGAAGGAACTAGAAAGTGCCGTCCTGAATGAGGTAAACCAATCACAAAAGAGCACAAATATATGCACCCACTAATAAGTGGATATTAGCTCAAAAGTTCATAATAAAGAAGATACAATTCACAGACCAAATGAAGCTCAAGAAGAAGGAAGACCTAAATGTTGGTGCTTTGGTATTTTTGAGAGAAAAACATATTAATCAGAGGACCAATTGTGGAGACAAAGATTTGGGCAGAAGTTGAAGGAAAGGCCACATAGAGAATGTACTACTTGGGAATTCATCCTATAAACAGTCACCAAACACCAACACTATTATGGATGACCTCAATTGCCTGCTGAAAGGAGCCTGTTATGGTTGTCTCCTGAGAGGAACTGCCAGAGCCTTACAGATATAGAGGCAGATGCTAGGAACCAACCATTGGAGTGAATAAGGAGTCACCAGTGGAGGAGTTGGAGGGAGGACTGAAGAAACTGAAGGGGCTTGCAGCTCCATGGGAAGAAAAATGATGTTGGCCATCAAGACACCACAGGGCTCCTTGGAACTAAGCCACCAACAAAGGGTACACTTGGTTCCAGCCCCACTTGTCTGCTTCACTTGGTCCTGTGTAGGCTCCATAGATTCTCCAGCATGGGGAAATCAAGGGGGTTTGGGTTAGGTGTGAGTGGGTTGTGCAGAGGGGCATTTTGTTGGAGGTAGGTTGTAGGAGGATGGGTTGGGGGTTTTATGGGAAGGAGGAAATCGGGAAACGTTTAAACATTTGAAATGTAAATGAAGAATATATTCAATAAAAAAAAAGATAATGGAGAGAGCTTACACTAGCATCATGGCAACAAACCTCAAAGCTCTAGAACAAAAAGTAGCAAATACACCCAAGAGGAGTAGATGCTAGGAAGTAAACAAACTCAGGGCTGAAATCAACCAAAGAGAACTAAAAAGAACTATGCAAAGTAAAAACAACCAGGAACTGCTATTTTGAGAAAATCAACAACATAGATAAAACCTTAGCCAGAGTAACCAGAGGACACTGAGGCACTACCCAAGTTAATAAAATCAGAAAAGAAAAGGGAGACATAACAACAGGAGGAAGTTCAAAAAATCATCAGATCCTACTATTAAAGCTCATACTCAACAAAATTGGAAAATCTGGATAAAATGGACAGGTGCCCATGTTAAAACAGGATCAGGTAAACCCTCTAAGTAGTTGCATGTGTCCTGAGGAAATAGAAGTAGTCTTTAACATTCTCCAAACCAAACAAAGCCCAGGACGAGATGGATTTAGTGAGCAATTCTATCAGATCTTCAAAGAAGTCCTAATCCTTACACTCGACAAATTATTCCACAAAATAGAAACACAAGGAATACTGTCCAGTTCATTCTATGTTGTCATAGTAATGTTTACACCTAAACCAAAGACCAAACAAGGAAATAGAACTTCAGACCAATTTCCCTTATGATCATTGATGCAAAAATACTCAATAAAATTCTTGCCAATCAAATAAAAAAAAAACACATCAAAATGATCAGTCACCTCAATGAAGTAGGAGGGTTCATCCCAGGGATCCAGCGACTGTTCAATATACAGAAATACATCATTGTAATCCACTACATATACAAACTTAAAGACAAAACTCACATGATCATTTCATTAGATGCTGAAAAAGCATTTGATAAAATTCAGTCTTGTTTCATGTTAAAAGTTTTGGAGAGATAAAGAATTCAAGGCCCATACCTACACATAATCAAAGGAATATACAGCAAACCAGTAGTCCACATCAAACTAAATTGAGAAAATCTTGAAGTAATGCCACTAAAATCAGCGACCAGACAAATCTGTCCACTCTCTCCTTATCTATTCATTATAGTACTTGAAGTCATAGCCAGAACAATTAGATAACAAAAGGAGGTCAATGTTATACAATTTGGAAATGAAGAAGTCAAAATACTGTTTACAGATGATATGATAGTTTACCTACTTGACACCAAAGCTCCACCAGAGATCACCTAAAGCTGATAAACTTCAGCAAAGTGACTGTATACAAATTTAACTCAAACAAATCAGTAGCCTTCCTCTACTCAAAGGATTAACAAGCTGGGAATGAAATTAGGGGAATGACACCCACCACAATAGTCACAGATAATATTGCATACCTTGGTGGGACTCCAACCAAGCAAGCAAAAGATCTGTATGACAAATACTTCAAACCTCTGAAGAAAGAAATAAAAAAATCTCTGAAGATGGAAAGATTTCCTATGCTCCTGGATAGGCAGGATTAATATAGAAAAAATGGACATTTTGCTTAAAGCAATGTACAGATTCAATCCAATACCCATCAAAGTCAGTAGCTTCTATGAAGATATTACTCTAAGAGACATGTTCAAGTGCAGAGTGTGGCAAGGAAAGGTTGTTTCTGATGTTGAAACCTGCCCATGATAAATGACCTCTGAACCTATGAAATTCCAATCTCTTGGCAGAGCTGATATTACGACCTGTCCACTGGTCTATGAACATGGAGGGTCCTTCCAGGAGTCTTTTGTTTATCACCACACACTGCTTCTTATCTGGGGTTTTCTTTCTCACAGTTGATAAGACAAGTCAGATCTTTACTTGACCACATTTAGAGGAAACTTGGTTCATAGGGCATCGTATTGAAAGTAGTCAAATTCTAATGTTTGAGTTTTATATCAACAAAAAGAACCATGACAGGGATGCCTTAAAATCTTATCTCACCAGATATCAAATGATAGCAATTTAGTTCCTTTTTTTCATTTCTTTTTTTATTAGATATTTTCTTTACATTGCAAATGTTATCCCCTTTCCTGATTTCCCCCGTGAAAACAGATCCCCCCTCCCCGTGCTCACCAACCCACCCACTCCCACTCTAACCTGTAGTGACATTCCCCTATTGAGCCTTCTTAGGAACATGGGCCTCTCCTCTCATTGATGTTCCACAGGGCCATTCTCTGCTCCATATGCATTTGTGCCATGGGTCCCTCCATGTGTGCTCTTTGGTTGGTGGTTTAGTCCCTGAGAGCTCTAGGAGTACTGGGTGGTTCATATGGTTGGTCCTCCTATGGGATTCCATATAGCTCTCTCTTGAGAGGCTCTGCCAGGTCCTGACAAGCAGAGAGGTGGATGCTCTCAGACAACCATTCGACTGAGCACAAGGCCCCCAATGGAGAGGCTAGAGAAAGAACAGAAGGAGATGAAGGAATTCAGTTCCATTGCCATGCTTTCTATTGGTACAATAGTATACCTTGTAAACACATGTCTATAAGGGAAGGTTGAAGTATTCTTTCAAAATCATAAAATTTGTATTTTATATTAATAATTTGCCTCAGAGAAGCCACAGCCAATTTATATTACTGACAAGACAATGCAGAAATGTCTGCTCTTCAGCACTTTGAAAATTATGCAAAGCATGGATACATTGACTGGGTAAAATTCATCTTCGGTTAGTTTTTATTATAATGTGCATTCAAACCATGGCCTAAAAGTCCATCCTATGGATATGAGTATCATTTGTCATAAAATCATGTTATGTAGAATATTGTAATTGTCCACACTAAAGATAGCAAGTGGCTAGCATCATTTCCAAATCCATATACTCCTAAAGAGCAGAATTCATGCCATCACTGAAGCCTGTGGGGACAATTGTGTTGCCTGCCAGTTGGTACTGAGGAAATTAGAGACCCCTATTTTGAGTTCTTAGACTTGTTAATAAATTAATTGATAAACAGAGTCAGAAAGAAGCTCAAGGACATCCTTTATCCAATTCTAAGGGGAAAACTCCAGTGGAGGCAGGCAGTGGATCTTGGCAGCTGTCCAGAGGAAGAAGATAAAGAAGGAGCAAAAACCACATAGTTATGAAGATGTCATTTGGCAAAGGAGGGTTGGGCAACAGCAAGGAAGCCAAGAGCATTAAAAAAAAAGGCATGTTTAGGGTTCTGGAAAGGTAGGAAACATAAATCGGAAAAGTTACACTTTTCTGAGCAGGTCCTGCATTGCTGTGGGAAGAAAGCTCTGCAAGGTTCTGCAGAGTCAGGGGTGGGTTTCTGAGAACAAGGGGTACATCATCATGCTAGAGTTTAACTGTTCTTCCCATCTCCTCAATATGGCTCCAGGAAAATGAGCCTGCTAGAGGGGTTGTCCCTTTGCCAGGTGACTGACAGGCCTAGTTGAGCTAACTCTTAGGGACAATAAGTAACATTCATTCTTAGAGCTGTTCATTCTTAGGTCCTGTTGCCAGCCACACCCAGAGATGGGACCTATTCTCTTAATCAGACTGATATACCTTTCCCATAAACCATGTCAGCATAGTTCTGATAGCCATCCTAATAGACACCATGACATACTCACTTGTGCACTTGCACAAACACACACACACACATACCAGTGTCTATAATACTTTAAAATACTTTAAGAGATGTATAAAATTTGGGAGTAGATAGATGCCCATTTTTCCATGAATACCCAATTCCCATTCAGAGGTTATCCAAGCAATAGGACTAGTGTCTGGACTGGAGCCTCAATCATGCCTTCCCATATCCTTCAAGCAGGAGTAATCACTATGGAGGAGGGGAGGAGCCAGAGTTCCCCTCTGGCATCCCTGATCAGTAGGACAAAGGGATTTCCTACTTGGAAAGGAATAGGTAAATTTTCTTTCCCAACTGGCTGGTTGATGGAGTTTAGAGCAGGAACTCAAGAAGGGCAGTGACCAGAAAGCAGACCATGAAGCAGAGGACTTGGAGAAACTCAGATTCCTTCTCATGGGGTGATCATATGGGTTTCTACACCACAGAGAATCACCTGTCCAGGGATGGGTGGGTGTGAAAAAGTAATTGGCAGGTGACTGCATAGGTAGGTTAATTACCACAGCATCAACATTTGTAGGAACAAGGCACATTCAGATTCTTTGCCCAGTTTGATCTTGCCTGATCCCTGAGATTTAGTGTATACTGTGATGTCACTCTAACCAATCTAAGTCTAAGTTCTATAGGAGAAATTCACTGTTCATGGAGAACAAAGCCATGGACAGGACTCTGCTTTTGACCAGCTATGGTGACCTGGACAGGTTACTTCACCTGTGTTTCACCTCTGTCTTCAAAGCGGGCATGGGGGGTTAAACAAGTATTTGGCGAATGTATATTTGACATTTGGGAGGACAATGCCTCGCACCTTTGCAAATATATACATGGAGGAACGATTCTGTTTAAAGCACCACTAGTAGCTTCTTGAAATACCTGAGTTCTCTAGATCAGTCCATAAGGCTGTTGTGAGGAAGTCTGTCATATTCTGAGCATGACTTCTGCAACACCGTACTCCCTACTACATTAACTACACTGACTCTCTGAGACTCTGCAGCAAAGTGCTACCCCAGGGCTTTTGTACTTGCTGCCTAGATCATACACTTCTCAGTGGGGAGCCATTGCCTTAGTAATGAACTTACTGTCTCCTAGAACCACTAACAACTAGCCAAAATGGTCTGTTCCAGCTCTATTCCTCATGCTTTCTTATCTGTATATAACCAGCCCTTTCTCTCATTTTTTGTGTGCCTCAATGACAGGATATTCTGCCTGTGTTCAGAGGTTTCTGTCTGCTATTTTAACACTTTCTGCATACTCAGGGATAAAGGAAATAGCATTGCACTGAAACCTATTTTACCCAGGGATGAACTGATGGATCAAGGTAGCCAGTCTGGTGTTCCAATGGAAAGGAAGCTCCCCATGATCCAGAGCTTGCCTTCAAAGAGATTGAGGGATCTGGGCAGTGGCCAGAGACCCAAAGTGCACCAGGGACAGATATTGAGTATTCTGCACTTTGTTCAGAAGATAGCAGGGAGACATGAAGGTCCTATGCAGAGTCATTTTGAGAACAGGCCTCTTCAAGTTGGTGTGGCTGCCTAGTACATTAGCGATGGATAGGGGAGATGACAGGGTGCTGGCCCTGGGAAAATGGCCAGAGCAAAGCCTGCAGCCAAGAACGTTCAGATGGTGAGATGCTCAGTGGGAAGGAAAGGCTACTGTGTACTCTCACCCTGCAGGGCATAAGACACAAAGTAGTTCTCAGTATATTACTCTGGGAGGTCACTGCGGCTATCTTGTCCAACTCCATCTGCTTCAGGAATTACCCTATCTTTCTCCCTTCTGAAGACAGATATTTGATTACAGAATAGGAAAAGAGCGGGAGATCCTTGCTCCATGTCCTGTGTGAGTGTGCAAGAGAGCCAGAATGAGAGCAGTGGGACTCACAGTAGGATCTTTCTGCACTAGAAATTCCCTGCAGGACTAGTAGACTCATTGACGAAGGAGATGCAGGGACATGGGCACATTAGATTTGGACTGTGCAGGCTGAGGACTCAGTGTTTTACTGGGAAGGGGGTGCTGAAATGTACCCATGGGGACCATATCTTCTTGCAGGGCACAAGTAGAGTTCAGAGCATGGTGTCATGAAGCAACCAGTGTTTGGAGATTCCGAGGTGCATTTAGGAAACCTTGAGGAAGACAGAGCTATACCATTGTGTCTGGGGTCTCAGCTTCTAGCCCAAAACATGGACACAGAGGAGGAGGAGGACAGATGCAGTTTTAGAAGGTATCACTCAATTCTGTCACCATTGCTTAATCTGCTGAGTCCCTACATCCTATATTGAGTCAGAATTTTTGAGGTAATTGTGCTGTTGTTTGTGAGGAGCTTATTGAGCTGGGAGGGCTTCCTGGAGTTGGGAACTGAGGTAGAGATGGCTTGGTCTTCTGGATAGTGCCATACGTCACAGTGACATACTCTAGATCATTTGAGAGATTGGGCCTATGAACATGCCTGTAGGATCGCATCTTGAGTAAATTCATTTGTGAGGAATCATTTTAACTGTAGCCAGTCTCATTCCTTAGACAAGGGATCCTGGGTTGAATACATGACAATATGGAACTGAGCAGCAGCATGTAGTCATTGTTTCCTGCTGCTGATTAAGAATGTGAAATGGCCAGCTCCCTCCAGTACTTGCCATTGTGACTTGTACTCTGTGATGAACTGTAACCTGGAATAGTGAGTCAAAATAAACACTTTCTATTTTAAGTTGTTTTTGTCAGGGTATTTTATTTCAGCAACAGGAAAAGAAACTAAGGTCTTTACCAACATGCCCAAATTGCTGGATAACCACCAAAACTTGGGTCTGTAAGTGGATCTTCCCGGGAATTGCTCATGAGCGGGTTCTACATGGGGGAGAGCTGAAGGGTGAAACTACGGGGGTCGAGAGAAAAGAAGACACAGAGACATTAGTGCATGGCTGTACAAAATCTTTCTGGTATTTCTTTGGGGACAAGAGCGACAATATATGTGCTGTGGGCGTGACCCTCTCTTTCAAAGCTGCAGAGTCTTCTCAGCAGGTCTCTGGCAGGCTGAGAGATGTTGCCATAACAAAGATCACAGGGTCTGCTACACAGCAGGAGATGGAGACTTGACTCACAGGAAACTGTAGCTCTTTTGAATGAGAGAAGCTCTGACATCTGTCAGGTGAGAGGAGGTGTGGCTGGAATTCCTCAGCTCTGTGTAGGGTGAAATGCAGGCAGCTGAATTTGTCTAGAGGCTATATGGCTCA